>CM074112.1:0-132500 GCA_037178635.1 Bombus dahlbomii | reverse complement strand
TTCAAGAGCTTACTGATGTTCCTCGTAGCGTAGGTGTATTTCCAGTAGGTACACACGGTAATGGAACTAAGTCTTTGCATTCCATATGAGCCGTAGCTCTACAATCTTTACATTTCACGGCTACCTTTCCAAATCGAATCCTAAAATGTTATTTACAAAAGTATCTCTATGATACTTGTATGAACCGAATCCTTATAAATATTTTACCTCTTGTCACATGGTATACAAACTTCCGGTTTAATTACCGTCTTCGCTACAAAGCTATGCCCCCTAGCCGATTTCGTATTTAAAGTATATCCGCCTATGTTTGGACTAGGTTTAAAAACGCCCTCAGAATCTGATTCTGATGTAAGAGCTTCTATTTTTGGCGCAGAAGGCTGTAACATAATTTTCACTCTGTTATTTTAACTGAAATATCAGAAGCATGGAAAAGAAAGAAAGATGCGTTTAATTCAAATAAAATAACTTACAGCAGTATCCATTTGAATATCATTAGTATCGACGGGTGTCAATTTTGATTTACTACGATCACCACTTTTACGTCTTTTACGCGAATTATGTAAAGGTTCTTGTGGATCTATGTTTTCATCACCAGGTATAGCTTCAATTACAGAGGATGCAGTGATATTGCCATCTTTTGGCATCACCACCGTAGTTGTGGCTACTATTCTATCAGACGAAGTTAATTCTGCAGCTTTTTGTACTATACTACGTCGCTTTTTCGTGGAATATTCACCACTTGGTCTGTGCTCTACCCATTCACGTTTCTTGTGATTTTGTTGAACGATTGCACTAATATCTAAATCATCTTCTGACTTTGAGAAGCAACTTAAGTCACTTAAAATAGAGCCAGTGGAGTCCAGCTCCGTTATAGTATTTAATCTAAAAGCGACAATTAATCAACGTTTTCCTATGTATCAATCAATATCACTCTATATAAATAGAGGGAAACTTACTTGTCATTTTGATGTACATCCTTAATATTATATACATTACTGTGACGACCGTTTAACGTAGTGTTGTTCAAAAATTGTAATTTTTCGCGGGTTTCGTCGTTTAAATTTCTCCCACCATCATTAAACAAAAGATCTCTGGCCATAGCAATTTGTTTTTCCTATATACAAGTAACGAGCATATATTGTCACGTGTTTAAGAATCACTAAAGAAGAACATATTTACCAATGAATTTCGTTGTTCTTCAACGGCACGTCTTCTCTTTTTCTCTTCATCTAGAAGTCTTCTAGCGTGACTTAATTTTTTATCTAAATCAGCTGCCTCTTGATGAGATTTCTCTAAAGCCGAATGAAGACGTTGACATTCTTGTATAGATGCTAACCATTTCTGTCTCATTTCTTCTTGATTTACAGCAAACTTTAGAAATTCTACACAAAAAAAAAAAAAAAAAAAAAAAAAAATAGGATGTATCTTTTATTTAATGCTCGAATTACAAATGGTATCACATACGAGTTAAATGATGTTAAATGATATAGTAAATTAACTTGAAACTACGTTAAAGAAATGAAACGACATGACTGTGTCTCGTCTTCGTTTTCTGTGTACGTAATTACAATAGCAATTTCATCGTTAAATTATAGCACGAATGGAAAGAACACAAGAAATATGGAAAAGAATATGGGGCATTTATATACAACATTTATATAGAAAAGCTTAGGCATGCGTATTCTCTCAATATATCTTTTTATAATCTAGTAAAACATTGTAGAGAGCAAATATATGAAAACCGAACCTTCTTCGCAAGCTCCGTTTAGGTGTACATTCATACATCGAACCACTTCATCGTGACTCGCCAGCAACGATAACGATGTCATCTTCAAATTGATATAGAATTCGCTTAACAGAAATTAAAATATATCGTCATGTATACAAACCACGCCAACAACAGGTTCGCGACAACTTTCTATCGATTATTCCAATATTACAATGCTTGTATCGTTGCGAATATCAATTCATTCGAACTTTAACTATAAATTCGATGATATGACGCGTGTAATGCATTTCTAATCAATGATCTTTTTATAATAGTAAGTAGAAATCACTTCTTCGATGCACACACATAGTACCACGCTTTATCACTTAGCCGTTGACATTGTAAGTACGTTGAATACGCACAACAATCGTTTCTCGTACAATTCAAATTCGACCAATCAGAGGGACACATTTTCGATCAGTTTTTTTTTTCTTATTTCTCCGCTAGATGTCTTCCATGTTAATCCAACTGTGGCAACCTGCATTACCGGCATACCCACCAGAGAGAATACGTTCTTGATGAAATTGTGGCCGCATGGTCATTTCCGTTACTCTTCATAAAAGAGCGAAATGGTTGCCCGACAGGAGATACCTAGAGAAGGGTTCCTCAGTCACTTGCATTACTTGATATTACAGATAGACGAGTTCGGCTTCCAATGTAATTTTTGAAGTTCCTCTTCTTAGCACCAACATTGATAAACAATTTTATAGAAACCAACAGAAACGCGGCCATTTAAATTTGAAAATCTTACATTCCGATATATGAAATATATTTATTTTTTATTTATAATTTTATAATTTTATTCTCATTTGTTATAGTTATTTGTTAAATAAATTATATTGTATTGTATTATACAAATACAATACAATGCTTAATACAATAGTTTCGAAACAATTGTTTTTGATAAAAATATCGAGTATTTTGATTAAGCGTGTATGCTGTAGTGGAAGGAAAAATTTGATGTATGAGATATATATATACATATACATATGTATGGATCATTTGTGTTCTATTTAAAAAGAACATTATAAACGTCGAACAACATCTTTCATATATTTCCTATTTTTGAACTGTCCTAACTTATTATACATATCATTATGCCAAAGTAAAGTTAGAATTCTAATATAGCTCAATATCGTTATTTTTATATATATACTGTAATACGAGGTAATATTTTCCTATATGATACCCTTTTTAGTATCAAGATTTCATTCATGAAGCTCATCAACTCCCACATTTCTTTCTCAATGGTTCCCCATTTTTTTTTGGTCATTCCCCATCTCTTAATACGTTTGACTTAACTTATGTGTACATGAGTCGTTTACTTAATATGCAGTTTCTATTTTCTATTCCTCCTATATTAAATATTTGACACGACGGCAGGTTTTCTTCTAATATTTGTCTTATTCCAGCTTTTGGTGTTGCGTTGCTTCTTACTTGTGTGATCCAATGATTCTTTTATTCCGTTTTTTTAATTTCTCCCAATATCCTTTGGAGAACCTTTCCTCCCTCATTCGTGATAGCTCGCTCAAGTATCTCAATTCTCGCTTTATTATTTCTAGTTCGAAGCTAACCCTTCCTGTTTCTGCTCTCGCTATATACCCTGGCACGCACCTGATTGTACATAGCATTCTTTTCTAATTCGCCTGTATTCCTACGATGTATGTTAATGTTGCTTTTAGTATCGACTCAGACAGCTTTTCTGCTGCCTCCTATTTATCGACTTTATAGTAAATAAAGGTTTCCAAATTGTGTATAAAAGTAGCTTTATAAGATGATAATATCTTTTAACAATGAAGAAGTCACAAGACGCATCCAATTTTTGTATTTTTAACTAGCAATAAACATTACTTATTTATAATTAAGTACACAGTTTTACTTTCGTAACAACTGCAGTTTCATACTCTTTTTAAAAGCATGCAATCCAAAGGATGTAAAGGACGTAATGTTTTAAAGTTTATTAATTGGTGTAAGTATGTAAAAGAGCAGATTGATATAACGTAAAATAGGCAAAAATAAATAATTTATTAATAACTACGTTACATTTATCAATGACGATATATAATTTATACAAAAAATAGACAGATTGCTTTATCGTGCATCAAACACAACAACTTAAAAATTTATTAAGGAAAATGACTTGCTCATATTATGTTTGTACGTATCTACAACCAGTGCAGCAAATATTTATAGAATGAATAATTACTATTAAAATCTTCTATAGCACATGTATTGATCAACATTGCACAAGTGCGTTATTAACATTTAATAATATCTAATGTGCGTTTCTATAAATGCAAAAGGATACGTCTTTTAGTTCGTTTTTTGTACATGATCCTATATCCACATTCTCGGCATCGAATTGGATCTCTTGGGCGTATTTCATTATCATGATGACATTCTGCAAAAACAAACAAATTATATATATATATAACCTAACCCCATAAATGTATATACATATATATACACATTTTTTTTTATATAACAAGAGTTTATATACAGTTTATGAATGGAGCACAGAAAGATACCAATAAGTTGATAAAAGCTTATGTTTCGTGAGATATAAAAAATGGATTCAAAGAGTTTTTAATGTTATACAATACTAACATGATATAATTAAGATAATTAATTAAGATGATATAATGGCACATTTATTTAAATAAAACGACGATATTCTTATTAATGTCATTATTCAATCAAAACTTTTATCAACGTATAAATTGTATGATGGACAAAGCAATATTTACGCAAAGTTTATGTTTATTTCGAAAATACGTGACGGACACACTAATGCGACATAAAATGTGAGGTTAGGAATATTTCACGTTTATTATTTTAACTGTACCTCCGCAAATGTATACCATAGCTTGCTTTGGCGTCGATTCCGACTTGCTAGATTCCATTGTACCCAATTTTCAATTAAAATCTTTGCGTTTCGCAATAAACTCTCGCAATTACTGACTATCTTGTTAATCAAGAAGACAGGCTTGTTGCCTGTACCTAAGTACGTACGCAAAGAACGAGTCACTGCCTTTCACCCAATCCCTCTCTTTCTCCCTCTCCCCACTCCCTTTCTCACACCCTCACTCTCACCCTCACTCTCACCCTCACTCTCACCCTCACTCTCACCCTCACCTTCACCCTCTCTCTCACCCTCACCATCACCCTCTCTCTCTTTCTCTCTCTCTCTCTCTCTCTCTCTCTCTCTCTCTCTCTCTCTCTTTTATCCTGTTAACCTTTTTGTAATTTCCGAAAACTAACAATTTTTTTTCTCGACAACTTCGACGACATTGATTGACCAAGGTTTGTTAACTATTTTTTTTTTTTTAATTCATTATAGTGAGATGTAGTGTACATAGTGTTTATCGTATCTTTTTTGTGTGTAATTTATTAAAAACTAAGCAACTATATCTGTGGTACGGAAGGAGGTATTTTTAAGATCTTATTAAATTTAGTAAGTGACTAATAACTCTATCATTAATATGGCACAGAAATTATGTTTTTATATCTTATCTATCTCTTTCTTCCTTCTTATTTAGTTTTAGTCGTAAAATTTGCAATTTGCAAGTAAAAATATTTTCGTACTAGCCTTTTTTATGGAGTTGAACTAGTTCGAAGAAGCAGAATAACCTTAATAGCAAGCAGGATGTCTCTAGAAATAATAGTACTGCGTTTGTACCTACTAACAGCCACGATAACAACAATATTCTTGTCACTTTCATCCATTCGAATTAATAACACTCGAGTCTCGTGTAACAATTTACTGTTAATAACATACTTCTCGACAGCTCGTAAAAAATACCATTGATAAATTGCTGCTGAGATTTCGTCAATCTAACAATAAATTCTCAACATGTTCCATGCAAATAAATTTGAATAAAGTTGATTACACGTGATTACTAAAACAATTGTGTCAAATTTATTAGCAGTGTTCTTATTTTGCTCTGATATAATAAAAACACAACAATATTCTCATCTTTTCATTCATAAAATCTCATACGCGTATTGTTGTCTGATAAACCTATGCATATTTAACAAAATACATATAATATGCTATGCATTATACAAATGAAATATCGTATGTACGTACACGTTAAACGGATCTTCTAGCTTTCAAGAAATATCCGCAATATTAAGAAACGTCTATTATATTTAATCATAGGTATAAAGAAAATACGCTTTTTTCATTTTGAAAATTAAAATTATACTTACAGTGCATTACAGTACATTTAATAAGATGTTTCGCAAGTAAATATTACCAGTACGGTAGCATTATGTCAAATAATAATATTAACAATAAAATTATAATGGACTGAGAAAGGAAATTGAAATAAAGTAGACATTTAACAAACTATATGTATTGGATGTACAAGTTAAATCAAAAGTTTTTTATTACAAAAATACAAAAAATGTCAATGTCGATAATAGAATATATATTTCTTTCTAAAATATCGATAAATTATTATACTGGATAGACGACTTATGGATTATACGACTTATTTAAGTCGTATAATGACTTTATAGTTGATCATAATATTGAAAAATAATTAAGTGGCTTCGCTTGTCTTCCTATGACAGGCGTTAATTTAAAGGAAAGAATTTAAAGGAACAATTTAAGGAAACGATGAGGAGAAAATGAAAATATATTGAAATTGGTAAAATTGTAGGAATTTTAGTATGCGCACGCGCTGTGAAAGAGAAATCAGAAATCAAAGAGGTCTCCCCAGCAACAGAATTCAGTAAGTCCAGCAGCAGCCGCTAGAGGTAACAGCATCACTAACGCGACCAAGAATTTCGAGCCAATGGCAGCGCTTGGCAACGAATGGCGGGATGAGTCAGGTTAGCCGATTGGTCGGGCAATTGCCAAGGGAGCTACGGTGGGGCAACGGATAAACAGACTTCAAAGTTTCGTAGTGCTTGCAGCGCAGGAACACGCATAGGGAGAGTCGGTGTCCGCGTGCGCATGTTTGCCGCGAATCTTACTTCGAATCCTTACACAGTGAAGATTAATATCTCTGGTGATACATTTCTGGTGAATTGCTGTTTGTCACATGGTTTTGAACACTTTTAATGCAATGTCATGTTGAAATAACATCATGTTGAAGTGACAAGTGAGAAATGGGAATATATCCTCCGGAAAGGCACGAAGATGGATGAAATGGAAAACATAAGTATCTGCGAGACACCTTGCATCACGATAAACTCGAGCAATCGCAGTTGGCACGACAGTGTTAATGACAGTGGTTATGTGACTATTACTCCCCATTCTGGCGGGTATACGCCAATAATTTCAAGATACAGGTCTAGAGTGAGAGCTACTCCGGATTATACAGGAAGAGAAACAGTGGATATATTGGCGCTCCTTGGAGACAAAAGCAATCATTGGAGGATAGTATCTAAAATATTATCCTTCCTTGGACCGCAGGATCTATGTTCGATCAGTATGGTGTCCAAAACATGGAAGAGAATCTGTATAAACGATTCTAGGGCCAATACCAGAAGACTGATCCATGTAATACTCAGACAGAATGCTAAGGAAAATCTAAAATTAATTAAAAAGTCAAAGATAGAGGGAGATATTCAAAGCAGTCCTAGGAGCAGATACGCCAGGAAAGGATACTTGTTAGAGGTACAGAATCTTCTCCAAGTACCAGGAAATCAACTATCACCTAGCAGTCCACCTGTTTCTCCCAGCAAAGTAAAATTCCATTCTTTCGTCAAGGTAAGTGAATTCTTTGATTAATATTCTCGGGCTATGTATCGCCAAAATAACTTTTCATTACGGAATAGCATAAGATCACTCGGTTTTCTGTTCAAAATGCCAGGATATTGTCTTATCAAGCGCAGAATAAATAATAATAAGATAAAGAGAGATAAATAAATATTAGTGTAATTTGAATTATTTTATCTCAATCATATTTGTTTTGTACAATCATACGCAAAATTAGATTTTGTATAAGATTACCTTCTTTCTTTTTAGATGAAATTCTATCGTAGTCGAAAATTTGCGATAGAATTCACGCTACATAATAATATATAAGATAAGAAAAATTCAGTTGAACAACTGGTTCATTAACCTGCTTGTCTGTTTGTTGCACGAACGTGAGAAAAAATGCTACGGGTACGACGTTCACGCATCTTCTAGAACGCGAACGTTGCGTATTTAAACGATATACAAAGTTTCTTTCTAGGGATCGTATTCGATCCCTGTAAAGAAAGAAATACATATATGTTTTACATCAACCGGAGTCATATTCTTCCCTCTTACGTTACAGTATCTCTGGATACTCGAGTAACAACGAGTATTCATATCATTGTATTGTTATCATTAAATATCGAGCGTGGAAGAAATATTATTTTGTATTTTTCTGAAAATTTCCTGTCGCATCGATTTGAATTAATCTGGTAGACGGATTTGAATTATTATCCATTAGGAGGGTTGACGGTCGGGGCGGAGGTAGGTCGAGGGGGAGGGGAGAGGGTGAGGAGGAACAAATCGCGCACTAGGGTTAAAAAGCATCCCGACACTTGTTTATTTTTAACAGGCTCAATCAAAAGATTACGGATACAAGAATTTTTCGTTGATTTTCTCCTTTGTGATCATGATGATAGTTAAGGATGATAGTAGAATATCATAACGCGATGAAATTGATCTTACAGGCTAATAACATCGATTTATTATGATTGTCAAACGCCGCGGTGATAATATCGTATCGTTCGAAAAGCTCTTTGCTTCTCTAAATTGATTAATTTTTTATAAAAAGATCAACGACTTGTACTTACATACCTTAAGATGAATCGTGCAATTGATTTTTAACATATTACTAACATATTACTAACTAATATATATATATATATATATATATATATATATATATATATATATATATATATGTAGTCTCTAAGAGAATTGCATAAGAAAAGATAGATGGTAAGTGATTCTATCAGTCGATCGATCTTTTTGTCTATTTATTCAACGGCATTTACAATCATTACAAGCAATCGACCAATCTATCAAGGACCAACGTTCCTTTAACGCAACATCTCTGTTACGCGATTAATTTACGCGAATTGAATTCTATTTTTTAACATCTATTTTTAACATGTAACATGTACAAAAAGCAATTTCAAAGCGTGTCCATAGCGTGTCCATAGCGTGTCCATAGCGTGTATAGTAGTACTGTGTAGTATATAAAAGAAACTATTTTCCTTTTTTAACTCGTAAGAACTTTATTTGTATAGTTTTATAGCGTAACCTAGGTCTTCGGTACAGCATATAATATTTCGGTACGTTTCTTTTTTACACGTTTTAGGGCTTGATAAAGTAATACGTAAATCATTTTACGTTTCTTAATAATATTACGTGTTTACGTGTTATCTCGTTGCTAGGTTCGTGGTATCTCTTATTAATTTGTTGTAGAGCTTTTGGTTAAACGAACATCATATGTTAATTTTAATAACGTTCGTGACGAGTGTTGACGTGCTTACGATCGATAGGGGATAACTATGTATGTAGTAATTACATTGTGATTATAATCGGATCATAGTTTCGCTTTTATTGAATAATAACAACAATACATATAGTCATATTCCATGAGCTCGATTAAGGTGAAGGGATGTAAAATGTGGCGAGGAGATATTATGTTCGATATGAAATATCGTCAGACGTATTTAAACCTATAATTATATTCTCTCTCTCTATCTCTCTCTCTCTCTCTCTCTCTCTCTCTCTTTCGTCGTTGCTGCGCCGTCCGAGGTTATACTTTTTTTACAAACAGAATTTCGAAGGATAATTAGGGAATAGCGACGGATTGGAACTCGGTAGCTTAGGATTTCATTCAACAATCCTACACAGCCTGCGTATGCATATACGTATGTATGTATCTCGTGGACGTGATTTGCACATGAGCGAACGAACAAATTCGAATTAAGCAACATAATTGTTTCGTCGGCGAGATCATCCGTTTGACGTTGATTTATTGTGATTTCTTCTTTGAAATGCCGCTGGCTCGTCAACCGCGACTGTAGGATACGACGATATATTCCAGTGCTGAAAAATCACCCTCTCGCGACGGATGACGAGTTTTTGGCGCAGCAAATTCTCCGATCTTTAGCGCTAATTTAAGTGTATCGAATTAGTAGAATACGAAAGTTTTTCGATAAGTAGCGTATTAAAAGTTGCGTGTTCGCTCGAACATTTACCCACGACAAATTTCTATGAAAATACTGTATGCATTATACGAAAAATTTTTCGTATAATTTAAAATAGTTTGAAATGAATCGGAAAACACGCGTACAAATTCTCAGACGTTTATTCGAAACATACGACCAGTGTATCACAGTATTGATACTGTACTGTACCGTTGAAATACTTTCACGAGCCACTGTATACCCATTTAAAGAATATAATATGCTAGTATTTTTATATCACGAAGAGGCATACTAAATATTTAGTAAGAGTAATTGAAGCGTAATCGGAGTTATTACGCAAGATAAGATCGAAGAAGAAACATTTCGAGATAGTTTTATAAAAGATATTTCGATATTTAAGAATATGAAGATTATATAGGTCACGTTTAACGAAACTTGAAGGAACAGCAGAGTTATTACCTTTATTCTCTATGTCGAGTAATTCTCGATTGCCGGATGTTTACATGTTATTTTAATTTTCCATGTTACGTAACTGTCAGGATTCTTTTTGCTTGTTGCTGAATTATCTTTGAGGCGATTTGATTCTAGGGGAAAGCAAGCCACGCGCGAACTCGTTTCCCTTCATTCATGGTCAAGCATATTAATGGTAACTCTGTGTCTACTCTGTAACCGGTGTTGCGCTGCGCTGGTAGTACGGCAACTACCTGCCGTTGATGCCGTTGATGCCGTTGATGCCGTTGATGCCGTAATGCCGTTTGCACCTTCAGCTTTCGTCGGTGTGCATTTCTTCTCGCGTTAAATCGCGATAGTAGTAGATTAAGCGGATTAAGCAGAGTAGGCGACCGCTTTGTTATCGCGGTGTGAGTAACAAAAGCTGTTGGGCATGGCATGCGGCACTCGAAGGTCTTTTGTTGCACGCATCGCGATAATAAAGTATTCGTCAATCTCTTTATTAAACGAATTAGCATTGCATTCCGCGAATTAATCTCGTATCATAATCTCAATCTTTCTGAACGATCATCGTGTCCTGGCTTCACTTTAATTTAGTAAATCTTCGCCGTGCGAAATAATACCTCCCTCCGCCCCTTGCCTCTTTTCCCCCACTATCGTAAAATTCTTAATTTCTTTGACAAATTCTCCTTACTGAATTACTCTTAATACACGGTTTCCTAATAAACGTAACTCTTTGAGAAATTATTAACATTGTTTATTTGCTGGCCGATCGATTTTTTAACGATACAAAAAGATTTTCCACTTTATCGCTTTATCGCTTTATGTTTCGAAAACGTGCGATTATGCAGTCAACGATTACCCCCGATTTTCACTATTTCACCGCAGTCTAATTTTTCGTTTCCTCCTACCTTCTTTATTGGCCTTTATCGCAATACACACACGTACTGTCGTATTAAGAGTGGAGAATCGAGATGCAGTCCAACGTACGACGTTTCACATGTCGGCTATGATTTTCGTAAGTCGAACAAGCTACACGGAGTATGTATGGAGGCCTATCTGCGATAGTGAAACGCTTGTATCGTAGTACCGTCGAAAGGTATAGACGAAATACAAGTAGTAAATAATTGTAATTAGTTGTAAACAGAATGGAAAAGAATAAGAAAGATGGAGAATCAGCCGAGAGTCTCTGAGACTCGATTTCGGAAACTATTTTGATTAGATATAGACAAATAGATCGAAAATTCCAGCGCGTTCATGGGAAATTTAAGGGTGTAGAAATGCATAGAACGCATATATGCATGTACACGCATGTTGAAAACGTTGCGTTAGAAGTAATTTTCAAATAATTATTCTCGCGACGATGATATCATCCGAAGTTGTTTTGATATCGGTTGAAAACGATACGAAAAATACGAGGGGAGAAAGATACATAACGTTTATTTTATTTGATGCGCGAGGTTGTAGGTTGATCTATCGGTGTCTAATCTATTTTACATAATTGATACGAAACCGGTGCTACCGCGGCGGCCCCCATCTAAGCGATCTCGATCACATCGCGAACCCGGCGTATAAATATAATTCGCGCTTTCTTGGGGGTAGCGCGTGTTAACATTTTCATGCGAATATACACGAGATCGTTTAACGTTCCCCAATAAAGTGAGTCGAGCGGCCGATATATCACAGGGGAGAGACTCTTTTCCTTCTGCATCAAAGACGCAACGAATCTTTGCCTTTGGAGGGCAAGCCGCCGTTAGCCCTCGGGCAAAAACCGGCCGCAGAGAACAATGCGAATATATTACAGCATTCGATGCTAAAACAAAGAGCCGAGCTGCTCTTTTCTTTGTCTTTTACGAGGGTTACATCGAGATGCGACACGCTAAACCATCCCGTGGTTAACCGAGATCGTTCCACGAAAATCGTCGCCTAAAAATTTTGCCTGTAAACCGCTTCCTCGAACGCTTCTGTCAGTTATGCGTCCGACGCGGTGGAAAGATACTTGTACGATAACAAAATCTTCACTATCGGACTACCATACCATTAGTAAGAACAAAGTTAATCGGTAATTTGAGAAATTGTTCGATTGTTCGATTGTTCGAACAACGTGCGTTTCGATCAGCTGGGATAATGAACAACGTTCTTCTATCGAGTATATAAAATGTGACTATCGATGATGGGTCGGCCAACTTTGCAACCCCTTGTTGTTCTTTAGTTTAACTTTCCAATATTTCATTAGCGTATACGGCGTATAAATATTTATCTCAAAAGTTCAATTCCGTTACAACAAATTCTCTTCTTTTCCTTTTTCTTCTTCTCTTTTGTTTTTTTCTTCTTTTTTCTCTTCCTTCACCAAGCCATTTTTCCCTTTCTAATTAATTGTTTTGTTTATCGATAACATAACTGTCGTTGTTACTGTGTATATTTCATAACGAATCAAATTCAAATCTTATTAATACACTGCTACATACGTAATTACGATGGTCTCGTCTCGTCTAACATACACGATAGATCTTTTATCCGATGTTGGCGCAAAGATACAGATAATAGGTTACTTACGCGTTAAATGTTACCGGATAACAAATTAAATTTCAACTTTTTTCTCGAAATTTTGTAAACGACGCGAAACGATAAAATCAATTGGTCTCGCTTAACCGTTAGATGAAAATCGTTATTCCTGTATGTGTGTGTGTGTGTGTGTGTGTGTGTCTGTATATCAGTTTCAGTTTGCTTCAATCTCAGACAACCTCGAAAGATACCGTAGAAATTTCTTTTCGCGGTAAGAAATTGTCATCAATCCGTGCATGGTTTAAGGTGTGCAGAGCAGGGTTTAAGAGTTACTTTTTTTTTTTTTTTTTTTTATTTTTTTGCCCTCATTTTCGTAAGGATTCGTTATTTTTTAACCGAATCATCGTGAGAGTTTTGCACAGCGTGCAAAGTGTAAAGCCTACCGTTGCTATTTTTGCTTTCGTTCTCCCTCGTTTCCTTTCGTCTCGAATTCAAGAGGACAAGAGCTTCATTGTCCACCGTCGAAGATACGTTAGATGGTTGCAGGAAAACGTGCAACTTGAATAATTGCTTGCACGACGGTTGATCCGTTCTGGTTGGTAAGCAATGCAGCGGGTTGAAATAATGGTTTCCTTAAAGTCGCGCGAGAGCGAAATGCACAGTTCTAGGGAAAGGAAGGACGGAAGGAAGGAAGGAAGGAAGGAATTGTTCCATAATTAGCAACGGCTAGCAAGGGTCGTTGAATGGTCGTATAAGTTAACAGTTGGTGCGGCCGGTTTCCTGTCGCAAGGAACTTTCCTTCCAGTTTCTTTTTCCGGTGGTGGGTGCTTTGAAATTTTAATCGACGACATCACGTTTTAACCGGACCTAACGGATTTTGTCCGAGTCTTTTCACTTTTCGCTCCAAACGAAATTGATCACAAAAGTTAACTTTTAGCGCGATACAACTTAAAGAATTTTGTACGCCGTCCAGTTACAAGATATATATCGGATATCCAAATTATAGTGCATACTTTCTATAACGTTTGTTAATAAAACAATTTTCTATCGATGTTCTGCTATTATTCAATTATTTATCATTCTTTTTATAATTCGGAAAAATACGAATCTGCATAAAAATTCGCATCGTATTAATTATTTATCGGCGTTATAATAAACGTGCTTGAATAAATACAACGATGTACGAGTACTTTTCGTAGTCATTGTAAGCGTGATGGAAATTTTGCGGGAATTGGCTGAAACCGTTGGTTGGTTATATTTTTGAAATTTTTAGCTGCTGTGCAACGGTGCTGCAGCAGCATTATCACGCGCACATATTGACCCAGTAGTACCGAGCACCTGGCCAGGTGTATCCTTCGTTTCTCGGTGCTTCATGAAGCGTAAAGCGGTCTGGCAACGACGAAAAACGGAGCACGAGGAAAGAGACACACACACACACACACACACACACACACACACACACCTCTTTGTACGAAATCGAGAAAGATGGAAAATCGTGATTGGGTTTGCAGCGTTTCAATTTTTGCGCATTTATAGAAAATGTGTCGACCAACAACGATTGCGAACATAGATCTCATCTATTTAGCCGAGTCCCTAACGATATGAATTCGTATAAATATCCACCATCTATTTACTACGATCATAGGGGCCGCCATTGACACTTGCCACTTGGTGGCGAATAAAAATTCTTCGGACAACCGTTGTAATTTATCCTTGAATATACGTTTCGTTTCAATTAGAAACGTTATTGCGCGACCAGTCTCTCGTGCCGTAACTGCCGTGCTAATTAACGTTTGTCGTTGACGCGCGATCTCGCGAATTAGTTTAATTAACCGATACGTCGCCTTTATTCTACCGAGGATGAACGCTTTCTAAACAACGAGACAATATCCCTTGATCTACCGATCATACACGGTAATTACGCGTAAAAACGACGGACATTAGCTTAATAGTATCTTTGTTCGTTGTTGCAAGCGAACAACAAAACATTCTGTTTTATTCGATAGTAAGTACGTATGTAGAAATTCCGTCGAGATCTATATAGATCGTTTTTGGCCAAGGTATCTAATTTAATTGTTGTTCGTATCGGTAATTTACATTACCGATGGAGCCGTGTTCAGACAAATTAATTGCTACAAAATTAACTACGTACCTCGTTGGTTGCTAATAACGAAGAAGTAATACAAAGAAATAATTATGCATTCATGAAATTCAAGAAGGATACACATTTGTAAGCGAGACGTAAGCACCATCCGACACGCCGCACCACCGTTCCTGCAACCCAATGAAACTTCTATCGTTTACAGAAAGGGATAAGTTACGTTAGACGGTTAAAAGGGATTCGCGGAATCCGCAAAGTATTCCTTGAAAACGACAGACAAGTTTACTACACTCTATGTATATTTACGATTCGATAACGTAACTCTCTGTTCAACTAGGATGGCAAAATGTCACCCTTTATAATAACTAGTTGCTAGCTATGTACGTTCAGCGTTGCACAGTGGCGTGCAAAAGTTTCTGACGCTGGCCGCGGTGAATTTTTTATTTTATGTTCGAAAAGCGTTATATCAAGTATCAGAGTACAATGGAATGGAATGGAATGGAATGGAATGGAAAATGATACATTTAATACACAAACATCGTTCCATCGTTGTTCGATATCGTTGAAAATTCTTTAAAATACCGTTTTCCAAGTATAAAGCGAAAAATCTATCCGGCCGAAAACTTTTACACGCCTCATATATAACGACTTACGTATTGAACAATTGGGTAAATCGATTTGAAAAACGATTAGAAACAACGATTTGAAATAATTAATCGTACTGTCACCTTTAAATAAGATGACAAGTAATTCATGGCGTTAAATATTCTATTTCGCATAATATAAACTTAGAAACTATGCCGTCGCGTGCGAATTATTTTACAATCCACGCAATAGTATTTGCCGTCAGAGTTATCTTAATTTCAATTGAATAATACGTATCTGAGCTTGCGTTGACAACATTGACGTAATAGAATTTGGAATTATTGGAGTTACTACATGTTACCGGAGAAACATTCCTTCAGATACAAAATGTCAAAATGTCAAAATGTCAAAATGTCAAAATGTCAAAATGTCAAAATGTCAAAAGCTAAATCAGTAAACGGATAATTGTTCTTGCATATCGATCTATTTTAAAACAACATTACTTTCTTGATATTGATATTTCTGAAATCTTTACGCAATTTGTGATTCGCTTCAATTGAGAGTAAAACATTATTATCACGTGATATTACCTCACTTTGTATCTGTGTATCTTTAAGGATGGAAATCCAAGTTGTCAAAAATTCTGATTGTACGCCTTTAAACACTGATTTTAATAACTTTTATTTCTTTTCCTTCTTTTTTCTTTCCCCCCTCTCTTCTTCTTTTAACTTTCTTTCTTTTCTCTCTTGTTTTTTATATATATCATTTTTTGCCTTTTGAACAAATTGAAATTAAGTAAAGGTACAAAGCGCGGTTAAATCAAGGACGCTGATTACTAAACTGCTGATATCTCTGTAAATTCATATTTTTATGAATACGATTGTATACGTGAAACCTAGGTGCGGATTGGTTTCACCCATTAAATATTACAACATATACTACACTAACTTCACTGTACATTGTATGCATTTTATGTGTTTCTTTCCATCCTCGAATTTCGCATAAACGCATAAATATACGCGGTCTACTAGTTACAGTGGCCAAGCTATATCGAGATGAAACGAAGAAAAGATAAGAATTAAAAACGCTAATTGTAAGGCTAAATCCATAAATTGAATCATGCAATTGTCGTAAGTCTACACGTCAAGAATCAACTAACAAAAACTAACGAAAAATAATTGTAAAACGTCAAATCATCGGGAAACGTCGTTTTCGCGAGATCTCCCAATTAAAACGTGGGTAAAAAAAAAAAAAAAAAAAAAAAAAGGAAAAAAAGAAAAAAAAAAGAAAAGGAACCATTGAATGGTCCGTGGTCGGCAGTCGTGTGGTCCAAAGATCGATCGCTATCGGCATTGTGATCTCGGTCTCTGTTCTTTCGAGCAGGTTTCTCGGTGTTGGCGCGCCCATACGTACGTATGTACGCAGAATGTAGAATGTAGTAGAGTTCTGAGCGTTAAGGGGTGACGCGCAGGGCTGCACACAGGGCGACTGCTGCTGCTGCTGCTGCTGCTGCTGCTGGTATGCGTATAACGAGCAGCAGCAACGGGCAAGCTCTCTGGTCCCACGATTCGCGGAGCAAGAGTGGCGCAAAAAGGCCAAGAATGCCTCAATACCTCGATAAACGCGTTAAATCGCGTGGGGAGCTATCGACTGAACGTTTGTTTCCAATCTCTACTACTACTACCCCCCTTTGCCGTTTTCCAATACGGATATTCTGTCAAAGGAGCTCGCGCTGTAACTCGTTCCCGAAAATTTTCCGAATTTATCTCTCTCTATCTGCAGTGGCTCGCGAATTTATCACAGGATGTTTTTATGAATATCGTCGCTCTAGTTCTTAACGGAGAAACCTGAGATTTAGAGTTTATCAAGTTCCGGTATTATCGTGTAGAAGTAGGATCCGAAGGAACCCAATATTCGTTGCGTTCCATTAGTTAATTATGTATCGGTAATATAAATGAATAAATTATGGATTGGTTAATTACATTTTTCCTTCTTTTCTGTGGAGTTAGAACAATTAAGAACCGACGCGATATGTATGTATATAGGAGTTACATGACGTTTATTGCAAGCATGCAGTTAGTGATAAATTAATACAAATATGTACAGCATAAATAGCGTCATATATCTCAGTAATGCGTACAACGAGTAATTAATCAACCGTTCGAACGCTTTGACGATGCAAAGTATATGTTTGCAAAGTATATGCAAAGTATATCCAATAAATATCGTGTATCTTCTTCGTATATGTACCTATATTTTCAGATCTGTTTCAAATCTGTTACCAATATCGTCACGAACCGTTTCTCGTTACAGCGACTACGAAATTTCGAAATGTTTATATAGAATATCTCGATAAAAAATTCCTCGGAGTGTTCGTATCTTGTTGCTGTCGGAAGTGGAAGCGAAAGAAAATTTTTTTTTAAGAAAATAAAAAGTGGAAAGGACAATGACTTACAATTATGTAACTACAAGAGCCACTATAACAAAATGCACGATAGAACATTCAAATCTAGGATTATCTAACTTATTATTAACAGATGATACATGTATACTATATACGGCATTGTAAAGTATTACAACTAATCGAGCAGGCATCGTTTCTACATCTCTGCGAAGCAGAACTTTACACTTAACAAGTAAAAGGCAAGAAGGATTTTGAAATATTTGAGTGTATTGCTGAAAAATGAAGAAACGCTAGATAGTAGATTGGTCGTTTTAACTAGGGGGGTAACCACGGGTTAGTGTTTCGTTGCTCTTTTTTTTTCTAGTTTTTGATGTAACTAAAATAACGTAATTACAATTAATCATCTTACATGTACGTATTTTCTTTGTACACGATAAATTCGAATTTTACGAATATTCGTTTTCTAACTTTTCATGGATGACGGACGGATTCGCCGTTTACAATTCAACCAGGAAGATAGTTAACGTTCAAGCAATGCCGAAGGCAAAATAACGTTTTATCACAGCTTCGCATCTGAGTTGCAATTTGGTGCGAGCAGCAATTATAGGGCGCCGACCTCTCTCTCTCGTGGTTTCGGGTTTCCGAGAACAAATTTCGGAAAAAAAAAAAAAAAAAGAAAAAAAGAAAGAAAAGAAAAGAAAAGAAAAAGAAAGAACATGTCTGGAGCTCGATAAATGCAGTAAATTGCATGGGGAGGCACCTGCAGTTGATTGCTTTCGGTTCACTGAAGCAAACCCATGCGGCAAAGAAGTTTATAAAGATGCTACAAGTTTAAAAAAAAAGTATTTGATATTAGCTAGTTGTTGCATACAGAGAGCTAGTCATTCTGTAAACCGGAAATTTTCATTTTCCAATTTATTACTTTGTTAAAACCATGACTCGTGTATGAGAAATTTATTTTATAGAAAGTTTCTCCAGGGAAAACTGTTTTCCGATTATTAGTACTAAAAACACACTTGCTCTCGTATTTTTGCAAAGAAGATGGAAAACGAGAAGAAGGATGGAAGAGGAAAAGTATATTTATCTTTTAGTTGCCTAACAACATAGCCAAAGTACAAAACGTTACTTGGACGCAATCGAGACCGTTAACAGATGAAAATTAGTAGCCAAGATCATGTCAGATTTATAACATTCTACATATATTATAACCCAATATTCTGCACATTAAAAGCAAATTAACTAAAGTCAGTACATACCGTAGCATTTCTTTTTCTAAATTAGTTAATGTTTGGTTTCAGCCAAGAAGTACATAGTTCCTTCGTAATTCAGTTGTTTTTAATATCTAAAATTGCGCACGGCCTTCTCACGCGTTTCGTGAGAAAATAGTAAAAGTCATAGTAATTATAGATAATTTTCTAAATAGACGTCTAATTCGTTCATATAAATTTTGTTATTGCAAACATTTTTCTTACTTGATAATACGATTTATTCTTTTTAATCATCTATAACGTATCCTATAATCTCCTAATATTGTTTAATATTAAAACATTGTGACAGCAGAAATTGATGCGGGAGGATTGTTAGCAAAATGATCGAAAGATGTAGACGATTTGCAAAACTTGCAGCAATTCTTAAATCGAAATGACAGATGTCTCGGTGTCTGCAGCATAATCGCGTTGAAAAAATATGACAAGACGGGGCACCTGCCAGTGATAAATTGTAATTCTGCAGGCATTTAAGTAAGCGACTCGAGTTGGTCACACAGCGAAGCTTTACACTTATAATATAACCATTTGTTCGAGGAATTCAAGCTCTTAATTTTCTTTTGTAAATGTACCGTAAATAGAATCAGTATTTTAGCAGTATTTTAAAGAACGATTTATCAAACATGAACGAAAATTGATTTTGAAAATATGTTATATATCGCTTCCGTGTGTTAACCAGTGTTTAAAATTACGATCTATCGTTTAACTTTATTATCGTTGCGTTTAAACGTTATCAAGGTAAAACAACTATAGCGATAAATAAAAGATCTTCTTCGATTTCTCGATACTGGATACGGGATGAATCTGTATGTAAGATATAAAACGTAATCTCCTTATCGTAATTCATTACTGTTAAGCATCGATATGAATAACAATAAATACGACTAAAATTGATGCAACGTGTACAAATTTGAAGCAAGCAAAACAGAAATTTCGATTCTTTGTAACAATTATTTGGAATAAAGATTTTATACGATAATTTTTAAATTCAAAATTAATATGGCAAGTGTTTTCAATTTTTGAAAGACATTATTGTACAAAGAGATGTTAAATAAGTTATTTTTTACAAATTTATATAGAATTTAACTAGGAAACTACTCGATAGCAGCAATACATTTTGTTTCCCGTTATTGCTGTGACTATACGTAATTACTGATAAAATTCTTCTCGGTTTAGATATATATATATGAAGAAAAAAGAAGATCGAAAGGATAAAAGCGGAAAGAAAAGTATTATAAATATATAGATCATAAAAATTGATAATAATAGATAGGATAGATGGATAGGTAGGTATACTTACATACTAGAACATTGCGTGTGTGCACCACGTGGCTTTCTTCGATTCGCATCAGTTGTGTCTTTTCCGGCCGATACACCAGGTATTCTCCTCGTTCTCGTCGCGTTGGTCAACCACGACCTTTCTCCTTCCGGTATCACCTGCGGCACCCTCGTTTCTTTAATCGAAACGCTTTTAACGACAGACACAGTTGTGTCCATCCTTCCGGCATTTCTATAACTTATTCGCTATCTTCGTTCTCATCGAACCGATCACATTCGTCTCCGTTTTCTTCTCTTCTTTCTTCTTTTCTCAAAATACAATGTTAAAGCTTATGGGTGATTTACATACCTACATATAACTTATATTTTAGGTTCGATTAGGTTTAACAAATTTTTGTCGGACAAATATCGAACGTTCAGTTCGAATAACGAATATTATCAATGAACGTTAAATACATAATGGAAAACTTATTTTTTAGTTTTTATTCGATTAATTACGTATTCTTGTTTCGCAAAAAAAGAACGTTGATTTAATCGACGATCGGCGTAAGGATGTCAAATTTGACTACATTACGAAATTGCGAAACGAATAAAAAATGTCTGAATTAAGATATATTTATAATTACGTAGATCAATAACATTAATATGGTTAGAGGCGAAGGTGTGATTTAATGGCTAAATAGAATCCAGTGTTTATCGTTACGACTAAACGGCGGGCAATCGTCGTTTTTTATATCTTAAGCGTTACCGTATATCTGTACTATATATCTGGTACTGCTTTTTTTAAATCGAATTAATCGTTTAACGTAAAACGGTTCAATGGTTCGAAAGAAAGTAAATAGCGTATATCAACATTATGCAACCGAAGCAATAGGAAAAGTGAGAAAAGATCATAACGAGCGTCTCTCGTCGACACAGCCTGGCCCAAGGGTCGGCAACTTCCGGCGGAGATACGAATTGAGTCCCTACTCTAATCTCTGAGGATTTTATCTCGCTCAGTAACAAGCAGAGATCGTGTACGTTACTGCTGGAACCCTTTAATCCTTCTGTGAACAGATAGTATCAACTGCAACGTCAGGATAATTCCACATAAAACGAACGCATATAAATTTACCGCACATTTCTGCAAACATCCTTTCGCAAAGTTTCTCACCGTTACACCGCAACTAATATTTATTCTATGTTTCGCACTGGCTACGTTTGCTAAACACCACTTGATACATGTAAGTTTTAATACCAGATCATGAAATTATAACATCAAACGAAAAGAAGTCAATTTCAAAAATGTCAATTCTATGTATAAAAAGTATATTTAACTTTTTAAACAAACGATTAACGCGAAACTAATTCTCCGTAGAATTTGAAGCATCATTTTCAAAGGACGAAATCATATTTTATCGTAAATTGAAATTGGCACGAACGAAAGCTTTGATTGCTTGAATAAATACAAATTACAAATTGATTGTTTGAACAATAACTTTGTTTGTGTAATAATTATTTCCGTCTATATAGAACCATGCTTAATTCGATACCGTGTCTACATGTTAAATGTAAATGTGAATGTAAATGTAAATTGAATTAAATGTAAATTATTGTACAAGCCGATTTACAATGTTCTATAATAGCTTGAATGTAATTTTTTTATATAAATAGCGTTCCGTTTATTAAAAGCAGTCGATAAAACACATTTGATGATACGAAAAATATCAAAGTTTATCGTAGTCGGTTTCAGGGTAAAAATAGAGACCAATGGTTGAATCCCAGTACGGCTTTGCTCGTAGATTTTTCTTCTTAGCTTCTCTCGCTATTCGTTATTCTTGACAGCGTTGAAGAGAATTTGAGAGAAGAGAAAGAAAATCAATAACGATTCGAGAATGAAAGAAGGAGAAAAGTATTGGGCTGTAAGCTGTAAGCACTCGGGGGTAAAAGAGCGGGGCGGGGAGAAGATAGGGACGCAGGAATGTACGGTACGACAGCTGCCCCTATCCCTATGGGTTTGCTTTTGAAACCCCGGCGACGCGACAGTGTCTGACGAAAGATAGTAATCCTATATGCCGCGAGGGAACGAAAGAGAAAGAGAAATGCAGCTGCACTATATATTCCATTCAAATAAATTTTACGTAACCAATTGCACACGTACGATTATGTATATATTTTGTTATTTTCCATTTGCTCGTTACTTGGCCGATATGATCCGAGAATGGCATCGACGTGCCTTTTATGCTTACTTAAATAGTACATACATTGTATATCTATGAATTAATTAAGGAGAGAATTGCGTACAAATATCCTTTCAGCATATAATTAAAATTTCAGAATGTTAGAAATGTCATAATAATCGTAACGTTAAATTATTTGGAAAGTCGTTACGGCGATGCAAGGAAAGAAGCTTATAATGTAAGAAATTTATCTTTTTGTCTTTTTCCTTTTCCTTTTCCTTTTCCTTTTCTTTTTCCTTTTCTTTTTCTTTTTCCTTTTCCTTTTCCTTTTCCTTTTCTTTTTCTTCTTCTTTTTCTCAAGTCAGAACGTAGAACATTAGCGATAAATTTTAAATCGAGGACATTGTCTTCGGCATACATGTACAAGATATTTATCGATAACTACCGATTGACGAAGAACTGTGAAATGGTTGATGATAGGAAAAGGAGACGTTTTTATCGTTTTCTCGCGTGAAATGTGATAATACCGCAAAAATAAAAATTTCTTCTCTTTCAAATTTTTCGAGTTGATATTTCGAGTTTTTCGAGAGCTATTTCGAGTAGAATTTACACAATCTGCAACAAAAGGCAAGCTTTTCTAGATTATATCTCTTTCTTTCGATCGTCTTAAATTCTTTTCTCGTTTGCTAACTTTCTACAATATGATCAAATTGTACTAGAACTAATTCATCTTAGTAGCTCGCTTTATTTATTTCCACGAGTCTTTCTTTTTCTATATTGGTAGCACCGTGGAAAATTCTATGTCATTGTCATTGTTCGTTTACGCGTAACCTCTTGTCTTGTAATTTAAAAAAGCTGCTCTTGGCGATCTTTAACGTGCTGAATTTCGTTGAGCGAAGACTCCGCGTCGAATTTTCTCTTTGGAACGAAATTTACAACGAGGGCAATGAGAGCATGTCGCGAACAAGCGACAATATTCGAATGGTAGAAAATGTTCAAAGAGAGCAGATGAGAGGACGCGTCCAAGATAAGAATCGATCTGGAAGAGATCGCTTTCCATTGCTAGAGGTGAGCCGACGCTTGAATGAAGTCAGTGACTGAATGAAGTAAGTCGATGAATGAACGAGTTAGAACTCGATGATCGACGACTGCCAATTAAAGATAGTGGCAAACGTATTGGAATATAATTTAGTTCCTGCTAGTCGATTTTGAAACGCGATAATGCCATGATAATGCTTTCTCGCTCACATATCCCCCTAACATATTCCGTTGGGATTCGTGAATTTTTGCCTAAAGATTCGATCAATACCATTCCGCAAGCTCTCCCTATTCATTATCCGATACGGCTCCGTGTGACCTTTTCTTATTTCCCCGGTTAAAATTATTGCTTCGTGGATCCCTTGGTTTCGAGTCTGAATGCTATATCTCTAGTCTATAAAAAGTGGTTCGCGGATTGGTAAAAACGTTGGCACAAGCGCATTGTAGCGGGAAGGGAACCAAAATAAATGTCCATAGTAATTTCGCTCGTAGTTTACATTTTATCAGACCCAGTGACCACTTTTCGATCACATGGACTTGGAGAATTCAAGAATTCTGACTGTTATGTCAAGCAAGTTTCACAGATGCAGTATGAAATCTAAAAGGTTTCTTTCAAATTTAATATAAAAATAGACTGAAGATAAAGTAGATCCTTAAGCAAAAGAGTTTTTATGTTCACAATGGAAATTCAAAATTAT
This sequence comes from Bombus dahlbomii, assembly GCA_037178635.1. Classification (NCBI taxonomy): domain Eukaryota; kingdom Metazoa; phylum Arthropoda; class Insecta; order Hymenoptera; family Apidae; genus Bombus; species Bombus dahlbomii. The sequence goes on along the minus strand of CM074112.1, from coordinate 108,098 downwards.
TATTCGTAAATAATGTTGCTCGTGAAACAAAGCATCGATGATTTATCGTTTAACGGCGAATCGTTCAATTTTTATTATTTATTGTGTCTAACGTAGACAGCCCAACCGAGGATTAAAGTGGTGGTAAGAGAGGCTCAACAGGATGCGAGAGAGATAATAAAGAACAGAGCATGAAAGAGAACATAAAGAGAGAAACCTCCCCTACTTAGAATGATAAACCTTCGCTGGTGGAGAGCGACAACTCGCAGCTGTGTTCAAAAAATGTTTTTGTCCACCGTTTTCTCCTTCTCTCTTCTTTTGCATCGTTACTCGCCTGCCCCTCGTCTTTGCATATACGCAGCCTTCTGAAGAAACTATCTAATTTACTAACGTTTATTACATCTTAAATAGTCAATGATAATATTGTTATATATATATATACATACATACATACATACATACATACATATATTAGTTAAAGAATTATATTTTAATTAAAAGTTCAACGAGATATGTGAATGCACCACAAAGTATATACCTTTTCTTTTTATATATCTTCTATACACTGTCTTATGGAGGAGAGATTTTTAATCTGTTTAAAGCGAATGGTTATTACAAAAAACCTCATTATTCGATATATCTATTATATAATACACAATAGATATGCATATTCATTGCACGCATCTAAAATGCATATGCATTTCAAATAGTAAATGACAATGTTTACATTAATTTATACAAATACCTAAACAAAAAATGTATACTTCAGATAATGAATTTAATGAAATACAAAGAAAGATTATGGTTATAACCTGTACACACTATAGGTTTACTATATACAATTCCCTGGACGGATTTCAACAATGCAGAATGCCTGGTGCGTTTCGTTTTGCTCGACGCACACGTGCGTACGCATACATATCTACGCGGTAAATAGCGGAAGTGCCTTGCAGATGACGAATCAATTTAAGATGAAACTGACACTACGTTTGCTTATTCGCAAGAGGATAGAAACATAATATGCCTTATTTTCTAATTTTCTATTATATATATATATATATATATATATATATATATATATATATATTTGAGTTAATTCGAAGATTATACATAATTAGGATATTTATATTTGCTGTTCGATAAAAGGTAAGCTTCGCTATGTGTAGTTATTTCAGTCGAATCGATAGATCGTATTATGTTTCTTATCTCTAAAAATTCAAAAAATAAGTCCATTCGTGTTTCGTTCATCTGCATTATACGTTGTGTGTTCTTGATAAATAATACCAACCGCATCTACCATGTAACTACAAATATTAAAGAAGCGATAACCGCATTAGCTAATGATATTAGTACTTGAGGTGATAGATATGTAGACCCTAGATAACGTGAGATAGTCAGATTATTATCTTTCTTCGGTAGGAACAATTAGGTTAAAAGGCGTGACTCTTCACCCTTTCGAAATGAAACAGGAAAAGATATTTTATTCTTATTCGGGAAAATTTCAAAATTTGTCAATACGATTTGTAAACTTACAGAGTGATGGAAATTTCTCCTGTGTCTTAAAATTCATCATACAAAGAAATTTATTCCATTTTTTACGGGTACAGAGGTACCTCTGTAATTGAAGACACAACATAGATAAATTGTTTCTGCTATGATAAATTGTTCGATAAACTGCACGATATATTTGTTTGCAATACATATAATATATATATATATATATACACATATTTTATACACGTTTTAATATCAACAACGTTATCAAACGGTAAATAGGAATATAAAGTAATGGAGCAATCAAATCTAAATGACAAATCATAGATAATCGTTGTTACCTCTGTGATTTGATATTGTTATCAGTACGCAATATGTTGGACGCTTCGCTTGTGTTGCGCGTCATTCGAAATTTCACGTTTCTATTCTAAGAAAACGAAAGACTCGTGTGAGAACATCTATATCTATGTATCTGACCTGGTAGATGGGAGAAACTGGTACGATTTAGCACGCACGAATGGATTAGCATCCGGATCGCTATAACGCTATATATATATATATATATATATATATATATATATATATATATATATATATAGTGTGTGCACTGTGTTGTTCTATCGGTCGTTGCTTTTACTAGTTCGATCATTTTGCTGCTCTCTGACGTCACTAACCATATGATTGCCGAGTCATATGGTCCTAAGAACCCTTTGCATCCTGGACCAGCCAAGAACCTTGATTCATGCCTTCCTTGTTAACCCTTCGATTCCTAACAGGAGAAAAACGAAAGTTGGGTTATTTGGGAAGAAATCGTTGAGCTTCCTAAACAAAAGTCCCTACGCTTTTTCTTTCTTTATATGCATGTATATTATTCTGTTCCTCTTCTTTGAGAAATGAAATTGGGAATTGAGTTTCTTTAGCTTTTATAACATTGGACGAGTAAAAAGGACGAACCTGTATATTGTAGCTTACGTGCGGATTATTAATTATAATTGGTTACAAGAGGTACAACTTAGGTTTTCTTAGAATTGTTTTCGTAACGAGCTGATAAATAACGAATATTAATCGAATCGATATTTAAACATTCAACATTTTCCAGTATTTTAATCATAGATATGTACAATATATCGTAATAAAATAATTATAATAGTTGCACAGATACGCGTGTAACGATGTACGCGTGCTTTCATACAACCTAATAAAAATGTAATATCATTCGTATCAGCTCTGTTGTGCTATTTCCACGTATTAATATTATTATAACTATTCACCTTCCCTTCTCCATTTAACGAACTGCTGTGACTTCTTCCTTCTCTTTTGAATCCCGAAAATGTGCTATTTGCACACATCTAAACCGTTGATCTCTAAATTGATTTTTCCAGTCTTCTTTGCGTATAGCATACGTTTGTTTTTGCGAATTCCAAACTTGCACTTTTTTTTTATGCCAACGAGCTAATAACGGTCGTTGCCACAGTTCTATAAATCCGTTCGCTTTTCCTCTATCTCGTTGTTTTTGCTCGACTTATTCAACATTTATTATTAAAAATAAACGCTTCGATACATTTGCTAGATTAACATTGCATGTTTTAACGATAATTAATAAAAGAAGTTAAAAAGTAATTAATAAGAAATCTTATGTCTTATTTAGTCTTATTTAATAAATAAACTATCTAATGTTATATCAAAATTACAATATTAACATAATTTACCGTATAAACACAATTTTGCCTATTTACATGTATTTCTTTCGTTTTGTGCACTCTACTCTCCAAACATGCTCAACAATTATTTCGATGCTTAATCGTTGTAATTCTCTGTTCTCCGTCTATATTTTTGTGCTCTTTGGCCAACGTAGACCAGCATCAACATGTATTCCCGTTGCCTTCCTCGTTTCGTAGCTTATTTCCTTGGTCATTCGTCCCGTTCATCTTTTTCGCAGTTTTTCCTGGTTTTCTCTACAGAGTCCTTTGTAACTACATGTACAGACATACGTAGCTAGCACTCTTGTTCTTCTGTTTCTTTATTCTCTGTTATCCTCTCTTTCCTTGCCCCCGTATCCTTTTCCTCCAAAAGAGATTCTGTCAGCCGTTCCTTCTGCGTCCGTTTATATTTCTGTCCTCTTCAGATGGCTGCTCGTATCCTCTCACTCCCTCGGTTCCGAGTGTTTCGTCCTCCTCCCTCGATCACCTCTCTGTTTCGCTGGCATGCTTTCCGTCCTCTCCAGCCTCGTGTATGGCCGGGCCTCTGGCAAGCCTCAAGAGCGAAAGAGAGAACGGTCCTTGTTGCTATGCAGCGGACGACAGGGTGATCCGCGCGAGGGAAAGAGAGAAGGAAACCGAAACGACCAGGAGGGCGACCGCTATGATTATTATTCGCAGGCCGAATAACCAGTGCGACCCTCCGGGGAAGGAGCCGCGTACTTGGCCGTGTTCGTTGGCTGCTCGGCCACTTTTTTACTACCTCTCATTCTCTCCCCAAGCTTCTCCCCCATTCTTCTCTCTCTCACTCTCTCTCTCTCTCTCTCTCTCTCTCCTCTCTCCTCTCTCCTCTCTCTCTCTTTTTCTTCCTTCTATCACTCAGTTATCGGTTGCAAATGTGTGGTCTCTTATATGTATAAGTACATAGGTACATAAGATTGGGAGCACTGAAATCGCACGCTCTTCGATCAACTCGACAATTTCTTTTTCAATTTCTCTCTTTATGTGTTTTGTATATATATATATATATATTGTATATGTATGTATGTATGTATATATATATACACACACACACACACACACACACACACATTATAATTTAACAATTAATAACAATTGTCGAAGTTTCTTATCGAAAATTTGGATATACTTGCTACACATACTTTATACGTCCAGGTTTCTTAATATGTACCTCTCAAATTTATTGTAAACGTGTTATTTGTTTCTTCAAATAATAGTTAATGGTTGTTCCGTTTCAAACATGTACACAACTACATCATAAAACATTATCGAATATGTTGTTGTTTAAATAGGTGAATAGTCTTGAATAAAAATTTAAGAAATAGCTTTTCACAGGTTTATTCGTTAAATTATACAGAGTCAACAAGAATAAAACGACAAGTATCGAGTATACGATTAGGATAATCGTGATCAGAAACATGTATATGTATATAGTGTATGGTTTATTGCGTGCAACATTTTTCACGTTACAAAAGAGGCATTATCCTTAACTGTAACATATTGAGCTGAGCGCACGACATCGTGTATACAAAAAATATATATATATATATATATATGTCACTAAAGAGTAAGCTTTTGATCCTGGCGATAGGAGAGGTAGAGATAGAAAGAAACAGACAGAAGCTTAGAGTTTGAGAGTTCGCACACCGACCAAGCTAGACACCAGGGCCCCTGATGACGTAATGTTGTTTACTTTTAAGCCTTCCCTTGGCAACAGGTCTCTTTCCGCGGGTCTGAGATGAAAGGATCGTCGTACAGAGAGAGATAGAGGGAGAGAGAGAAAGAGAAAGAGAGGGAAACAGAGAGAGAGAGGAAGAAAAAAGAAAAACGATATCGTTGTTAATCGTCACCAAGAAACGAGAACAGAATAGTAAAAATCTACGTATATGTATATATGTCAGAATACAATAATACTTATAAATAGGTGCCAATTTTACTATTTTAGATTTGTCAAGAATAAATATTTAAGTTGACATATGTATCTATAAAGAGCGGGAATAACGTATTAACATAACAGAACAGAACAGAGTCTAATTATAGTAAGTAACATAAAAATTTGTAAATATGATGTAGAAAAAAAGGCGTGTAAAACGTTGACGTTCGTTTTGAAAAATTAAGCGCCTAGTATTGATGCGTATTTCTATGCTGACGAAAGGTTCTATAAAAAGGCACGATTCCAGAAGTGAAAGTTCATTATGCGAACTTGCATCGCGAAGAAATTTAAATTCGATCGAAAAATATTTTTTAGCTTTTCCTTTAACGTTTATTTTATTGACACGCTGCCAAAAAAAAAAAAAAAAAAAAAAAAAAAAAAAAAAAAAAAAAAAGACACTTCGACCCTTTAACCGAAAATATCATTTACATCGCAATACTGTAAAATGATTTTACGCGTTAACATGTACATATATCTATAGCGATACGTACAAAACACGTTTCACTTGGATTCCGGTCGTTATCCTTGAGCGCAACTTTTTTTGTGTCATTTACACCAGGAAATTTTCTTGAACTTTTTCAAGTGACACGAGTGCCTTGATCGATACCTTGAACTTAACAAATTTCGTATGTTTCTTGAATATGTGCAAGAAAATGCCTTTTTATGATCTAGGAATAGAAAAATACCGATAATTGAATATTCGAAGCTTGCTGGACGGAAAGTGACGCTATTATACGACCGGTTTTATCGGAAAGAGTATATGTTCTCCGTAAAAGCGATTAACGTTCCAGCGGATATCCGTGAGTCTATAAACCGATTTCTCACGAGCTACGGTCAGCTATTCGCGTCTCACGGGATTCCAAACTCCTCCTCTACGCCTTCGGTCTTGCACGACCTAGACAACACGCGGCAAACAACTCCGTGTGTAGGATAGAATGTGCTTTGAACGTCCTTGACTTCTCCGCTTCGGTAAACCGATGTGTTGTGGATGCACCGTTGCAACGGTGTTGTTACCTCGTTTTCCGTTACAGTTTTTGATTAATTCAATAGCACGATCTCGTGCTATACCTATTTAAATCTGTTTCTGTCAGGAACTTAAAACGCGGAGAAACGGAAAAGAGAACCGCGTTTCTATTTTTTACTCCTTTCATTTAATTCCTGTAATTTTTAATATACAGACGCATGTATACCACCGATCAAAATTACAATGGACACTTGCTTACTTTTGACTTAATTTAATTACAAAGTCACAAGTAAAGATCAGGCGTTGATGAATAACGATGAAATTTTGTATTATTAATTTATTATTACGTTACAACACGATAAAATTGATGTTAAATAATTAATAAATCTGCAAGAGTTCAAACAAGTCATGCCGCAATTCTTTTTTAATCGAGTTTATTAAATTTTTAAAATCAAATTCATTTATGAAACATTTTGAAACGCGCGCGCGTTTTCTATGCATCGTACAGGTTGGGTAAAGGAGCTTTTTATGCCGTGATTGATTCAAGCAAGAATATTTGACAACCATTACATCGATGAATCAGATTTCACATTCTAATATACTGTCTGCCAATTTTCAGACAAATAATTAAAACGTATAATGTATTCATGCATTACGTCATCCGTTAATTACATATTATTGGGTCAACAATAAGATAAATGATGTAATTTTGTTAGAAGGGATTGCGTCATTAAACTTTGCCATTATTATTATTCACAACTTAAAAATTCTATTCCACAAATTCTGAACGTAACGTAAATATGCTTAATTGTTCAAGTATGAAAAATAACACGAATCAAAATATAAATACGTTAATCATTAATTAGTACAGTATTAGTACAGTATTAGAATTAGTATTGCGCGAGTTCATTGTCACGAAATTTTAAATTTGTCTATCGAAATGTAAAGCAATTTAGAATTGTGAATTTTTGTTCACCCTCTTAATTTGATTTAATTCCACTTCCCTCTATACCAATGTTACAATTTTATTATCATATTTTATAAAATTGATTCTCGACCATTCTCTTTGTAAACAATGCCAGTTTTATCGATAGTAATGTAATTAATATTTTGTAACGTTTGTTCGGTCTCTTTTTCTCGAACTTGATTATTCGAAAATTTTCAGATGCTTTTCTATTTGCTCTTTGAAAGAATCTGTAAACGTATTGCCGCCTGTAAGAAGGGACATTCGATTTGATTCTGGTCGCGTAATATGTACATTGTTTCGTCTTGTCTTTCGTCTTCTCTTGTTCCTTCTTGGTCTTGATTTATTTGTCCATTTATACATTTGCAGTGCAAAATTAACCGTAATATCTTACGTATGTTTGATGCGATTAACGAACGTGAATGAACTGCGATATATTGTACTGCCCGTTTAAAGTAGTTATTCGCTTAAAGTTATTCGCTTCACGAATCCAGACCCTATAAAAGTATTACGGCGCGCTTCGCTACCGGATAATTATAAAGCGACGGGACACCATTTCGATTATAATAGTCGTGTACGAGTTCATGCTTGTATTTCACGAATTGTTTCCTCTTGTCCTTACAAGAGTACTCGACTGCCTACTAATGAGATACGAGACAGATTAAAATTTAATTAGAATCCGGTTTCATCAAAGATACAACATCAAAGAAACTACACTGTTGCTCTCTTTTTAATAGTTTCCTATGCGGAATAACGAGTTGCATCTATCAACCGAATAAATAAATGTGATTCTATTCTGATATCTATAATATCAGAATCTATAATAATACCATATCGACCAATACGCCTCGATGTCATTTAGCCGCCTGCCAGCAGGATTTCTTCGTAAATTAATGGAAAGTAATAGAAAATAATTTGATAATATTTTGAAATTGCAAAGTTCTATTTAGTTGACTTCGTTCTATTTAGAACCGGTTATTTCCTGTAAATAACGTCAACACAAGAACCAGTAGCGGAACTTTAACACCGTTTTCCAAGAGATTGCGGCCGCGGCCTCGCGATGAGCAGGATGTGATAGAATATTGATCGTCAAGATCAGGGTCAATTGTGTGGCAACCATATTTCCCATATCGATTTCCAACAAACCAAAAACCGAGAGCTTGAAATCACGCTGTGGTAGGTCACGCGCCAATGGCATATCATTTCTGGACAATCCTGTGCATATGTAGCGCTGTAAAAGGATAAACGGAAATTATTCGATCGAAATTGTGTTAAAACTGCTAGCAGTGTACTTAACCGTAAAAGCAATCGTACGTATGTAAACAGGAGGCCGGTAATAAAGCGAGATACAGAGACTCGTCTGGTTTTATCGATCAATGAACGTCCTTGCGCGGCATGAAGACGTTCAAGGTCGAGGCTTAGCTCGATGCGTGTTAGAAATTCTCAAATGGACGTTGCAATTGAGTCGTGTCGCCATGTACCAGAATGCTTCGTGCAGTATATTTTGTACAACCGATCTATCGTTTCCTTATTTTATAAGCTTCGTGTAATTATATCTTATCTCTCGAACACGTAGGTATACGATTGTCTAATATAGTTTCCTTGAAAAGATTGAAACGAACCGGAGCCTTGCGTAAAATTCTCACTAACCATTGATCCAGTTTCAATAAAAATCGTCCTTCTGGATGAACGATAAAAATTGCAGAATATTTATCATAGATTTCTTCGTCGTGTCCACTCTTTAACGGTGTAATTCAGAAGGAAAAACTTGTGGGAAATCAATTCGCGAATCAATTATCTCTTTATTGTCCAAAGACTTTTTGTATTTCGTATTCAAATCAATCAAGTACAAAGATGAAAAGATACAATTTTGTCGTTCAAGAGCTTGCTTCGGAGAAAGTACGAAGGAGAATTTGAATATGTTAACCAAAAATTAATCCTACACGTGTAATATACGTGTAAATTTTATTCTACATATTTCACTTTATATTATATTCATATTTATACACATATTTCAATATATTTCATTTTCATATGTTTTTCCGTCCAGTCGCGGGGAGACTCGCGTTGAAGCGTGTGAATCCGCGGGAGTCGTAAATTCCCGTTACGATTATAATAATCGACACCACGAACAGGTCGCGATCCCCTTGTTTCTTGTGGGATAATAGGGCTATTTGTTTACATAATATATATTTACAATAACTTACAACACTTGTTGCGTAGACAGGAATCGATGGACTTTGGTCGTGCCGGAAAGTACAGTAGTTGATTATTCGATTGTTTAGAGAATTTGACTCGTATTTGACTCGTATTTGACTCGTATTTGACTCGTATTTGACTCGCTTCGATATGTCGAAGAACAAGGTTTCACTGGACTACCCGAAAATAGGAAGAACAGTTTCCTTCAGTTAACTCGAATACCCGACGATTTGAAGATCAGTAGACTTGACTGCCCCCCGAGGATTCATAGAACAGTAACAGACCCGTCTCGTACTATTAAGGAGGAAAGCTCGGTGATGTGGGTGGTGTGCCCTTTTGCGAACTAAAAACGCGGATTCGTTGTTTACTTTACTTTTCGGTAGGATAAGCGAGGGTAACGATCAGCTATTGCCCATTGGTTAATAAATAATGTTAAAGCCAATGTTAATAAATAAAATACGAGGAGAAAATCTCCTGCAGATGTGGTGACTCATGGATGTCGTCCTTGTTCATGTTCAAAAACCTGCCATTTCGCTGGACAAAAACATCCGCTTTCTCCGTAATTAGTATAAAAGCGTGCGATAAACCTAAGCACTGTTTCAAGGACCATCCATAAACCGAAAATACTTATATGAATAGAAATTAAACTAAAAAGATCCGGTTTATGGCGGTTCCTTGGGTTTATCGCGGGTCAGTGTAACGAGGTGTAGGCGTTGGCGGGACCCGGACCGTGACCGATGTCGCACCGATCATCTCGCGCGACCTAACATCATACGTGCAACAACAACCTCTTATCGATTAATTACCTATTCTCGTCTAGCTGGAAATTTCGGAAATTGTCAAGCTTGATTTTCTCAATTTTGGTCTTGTTTCAAGCCATAGAATCTCTCTGATCCCTTTCGTGCCGTGAACTCTACGTACCACCCTGTATATATTATAGGCGCACAACAAAGATCGATATCACAATGACGTTACAACGATATGATTCTATCGTGACGGAAAAATAAGTAAAACGATCGTAAACAAAATGTTTGAAACCGGTCCCGTCCTCGAGTACCAGATACCAGATACCAGATGGTAGCGCGTAATTACCTTCGCCAGGTAACTTTTCAACTTCATTAAAGGAAACAACAACTGTAGTTAATAGTTGCAATTGAGAGGTATCGGGTAGATACAAGTACCGATACCGATACTTGTACCGCAAAACTACTTAGAGCTGGTGGTGCTAGTGGTAGATAAAACCGGCTGAGTTTAATCGCGTTCAGTGCTCGGCAACTTTTACCTGCGCGCCGCACCACCATCGACATCCGGTTTGTTGGTTCGTTCATTCATTGCCTGTTTTCTCAATGTAACGTCTAGGCCTTGGTGCACGTAGGTAACTCGGTCAACGTATCTCCCCTCCATTCTCATTCGATCGATTACGCTAGACTAACAAGATAATGCACGCTGTATGCACAACAAGATTTATCAATTCGTTTAAGCAAGATGCACGCGGTATACGTGTATAGAATGGAACTGTTGCTGATCGAAATTCATATAAATAAAGCGCACACGTTAACACGATTCGATTAACGGTATAAATTCATATGGAATAAAAAAACCGGAGTTGAACAATTCATTTATTGGATATGGTTTTTCGCAGGAGATGTCGCAGTCCAGAGATTAAGGTGTTAATATAATATGATATCCTAATATATGCATGTCGGGATAATTTACATGTCATAGATCAAAAGTGACAGATACAGTCAAGATAAAAATATAAAATCGCCTCTGTAACGCATCGTTACAAATTTCACGCAAAACGCGCGCAAAGGCCAACATTTCGAATAACTGAAGAGACTGAAAACTATTTTGTGCTTATAGAAAATAGCACGATTACCGTTATCTTAGGAAACAGACCGGATCTCTTTCACTTCGTTGTAGGTAATGAAAGCGAAGGTGGCCCGATCTGCTAACAGGTACGAGGGCAGAGTTCACGGCTAACGACGATCCGATAATGAGGTAGAGATAAAGTTAAGGTGGGTGTTCCTTTGGTGTCAGGTTCGAAAGGCCATAGCTTGCGTCAAGGTTTCGGACTTTGGAGATTTATTGGTGGAACAAAGGACGAAAGTGCACAACGAGTCGTTAAAAATCCGGATAAACCGGGATCCTATCCGTTTTATTCGTGATAGTTTGCTATACGAAATCAGTGAAATCAAGATACCTACATATAGTACAGTATATTAAGGAAATTAAAGGATACAAGGCTAAAATAAAGGTTGCAAAACTACTACTACTACTACTACTACTACTACTACTACTACTACTACTACTACTACTATTACTACTACTACTACTACTACCACTGTATTAGAGTACTAATACGGTAAAGATTTAGAGAAGAGAGCAAATATCTCTTCGCTTTCGTATTTTCGACATTCCCGATTAACGAAGGTGTTAAGTTCTCACGTACTTGCAACAAAGAAACCGACGACAAAGTACGTAAGTAGGTAGATGGGTAGATAGGTCTCTTCTCCTCTTTTCTTTTCTTTTTTCTTTTCTTTTCTTTTTCTTTCTTGTATTCAGTAAACGAATCGTATCTAGTAAATGAAATGATATTTAAGTTTAAACGTAAGATTCAATGATTGTTGATAATTGGAATAATTGAAAGGAACGCTTCGAAGAAACCTGTTATTTATATATTTTTTTTTATCCAAACCCAGCAGTGTTACGTTAATTTAGATAAAGCCTATTACGGCAGTAAGGTAAGACGCGGCCCTTTTACCTGTCCTTGTCAGGTTTTCTGTGAGTGCCGTTCGAGGTTTATGGATTAGCAATTTACCGTCGTAAAACGTTGCCTATGTTGTTAGGCATGGATTTACCGGTTGTTTCATACCGAAGAGCACGTATTCTCCTGTTAATACCATGTTCTATTCGTATTGTTATTCTTCGTTCGGACAGACGAGAGGCAAGACCCGATGAGATCCGTCGCGTACCGAGAACTAGTCAATTGTTTTGCGAACAATCGCCACGAAATTTTTACTGCTTTGTTCCTAAGCACGTCCTCTGTTCAATGCATTTCATTTTTATGTTTATTACCTACTTTAATTATATGCGAACGGTGTAGATATATTTCAGTATGTTAACTAAACAATAATGTTAGTTAAACAATAATGTTAATTAAACAAGAGTAAAATGTATAAATATTTTCAAATGTAATAACATATAATTACTAGATCATAGGAATGATCACCGTGATTTTTCACACATTTTTGAAAATCTGGTTGAAATATATATATATATACATATTAACAGAAGTTAGATATAATAATCAATCAAATTAACACAAATCATAAAATATTAAAAATTGCCTATCGAAATCGAAATAAGAAAGTATTACTCGCTCTATGTAAAAATCAATTAAATCAAATCTCAACGATATTTAATTTATTACACTCAGTGTTTAAACACTCGCTAATACGAACGTCAAAGTTGAAGAGGCAAGACTGTAGCTTTAAATTTTGCTAATTGCCATTGAATATTAAGTGACCGGAAGAGAGAGATTTCTAACGGACGTGCCAACGTTAGACGTGTGAAACATAAACGTTATGTTTGCAAACGTTTCTAAGAAAAAAATGTAACACCTCAAATATACAACACGATTCGAGTTTCTAATGTTTGTATTTATATTCTTATCTACACAAGTGTCCAATTATAGACTGGTGAAAACGTTCAAAGCTATATACGTACATATTCGTAAGTTTAATTCTACGCGAATTTTTCCAAAGAGACTCTCTTACGGCCAATAGTATCGATGAATCCAGTTTAACAGTAATATCTTCAATCTTGTTCGACAAACCTTTTGTACCTTCGCTTTACTGTTAACATCAACTACGTATTTCTATTTCTATGATTATTTCGATCTTTCAAAGATGCAACTCTAAATTGAAATTTCAATTTTGATCTAAATCTTAAGTCGAGCAAGATTTATACACACGCATATATGAAAGATTTATATTTTATTATATATAAAAGGCGATTTTTTTTTCTTTTTTTTTTTCTTTTTTTTTTTTTTTTTTTTTTTTCCCCGGACGAAATGTGCTAATATTTGGTAAATATTCCGCGAAATGCGCGAAAACATCATTACCGATAGGCTGTTTTCGTGTCGGGGTTTCGCCATTCTCTTTCATGTTCAACAAGATTCCGGCCCGTACTTGTGCCTTTTGCTCAATGCGACGTTTTCATTCCACTCGTTCCCTTTCAAAATAAACGCTTTCGATGATGATTATGCGACGTAGCCACGTTAAAAGCAAAATTTATAAAGTCCAATCATTTCCATACTAGAGGAACAAACTGATAATTAACGGAATTCGTTTTAATAGAAGAAAGTTGTTTGGTTTAGTTATATTAGACATGAAACGGTGCGAACGAACGTACGCCTATAATCTCCGTTCGTACGTAGTATCTAACAGCTCAGGTACATCTCGTTCTACACACATGTACCTATAATGAATTTTACAGTAAGGTGTACAATTTGTTAATCTTTGTCTTTACTGTAAAAATAGAATTATATGATAAGATTTTACAGAACCTACATTTGAGACAGTAAAATTTGTTTATTAAATGATAATATATATAAAATTATGTACGTATAATATTATTATTATTATTTATGTATAATATCGTTATAGAGAAAACACGCTATCACGCTGTTACAAATCGAGAAGTATTCACGGACAATATTAGACATCGCGCTTGCAGAACTAATGGATAACGAAAAAAACGATTCTGCTGATAGTTCCAGGATGTTCTATCTTTTCGTGGAAAAAACGAAAAATCCTGTTAAAAGTTGATTTCGAGTAGCAATAGTAAGCCTAAACGCTACTATCAGTCATGTATCGTATCGGACGTAACATTCTTATCGAGGACAACGTTATGAAACGTAACATGACCGAAGAAATTCGATACGCTACATGCGTACAAATACGTTTAATTGCAACAATATTTGTCCAAACTAAATGCAATCCTACATTCGGCATCGCTTCGATTTTGAGCGTGTCGTAGAGATCAATTTTCACGTATACTGTAATTTATACTTCATTTACATTACTTTGAATTACTGTAATTTATATTTCATTTACACCTTGTGCACTGAAACGCTTACGCTTGGATTTTACTCGCTGGTTTTAAGAAGACAGTATGTAGGTGGATCAAAAGAATTAATATCGCGTACCAACGATTCGCGTCAGGACAGATGTTTCCACTGCGAAATCACATCTATTGGGTTGGTGAACTAAGTGATTTGTCATTAAGTGGTATTGACAAAATCCGCAATCACTTAGTTTCCAACCCAATAACCGTCATTTCACGATGAAAATTAATTTACTGTTAGCCTTAATTTATTATAACATCATTGTAACAATGATTTACACAAAGAGTAGGAAAAACTGGATCAACATTACATTAAATATCGTAATAATTTTAAATTAAACGTTACAAGCAATATTTTTTTAGATCTTTTATCTCTATGTATTTTATACATTTTGTCATAGAACGCGTATAGCAAATATACGCGTATAGCATAAAAATCCGCAATTTAAGTAATTATTGCTGTCGATTGTCGATGGATCCATCGTACTTTCAATAACGCAACAAAAATTGAAGCGTCAATAACGCTTTTCGCACGTGATCCGTTCACGAATCATTCGCTGCTGCTACAACGATGTTTCGCTTACGTATTTAGCCATGGAGCACATTATTGGAAATTGCTGCGAATCGCAGAGCTGCATTCTTCTTTATCGAGAGTTCGTTGACCATAGCAAAACATTCCGTTAGGCAGCGCACTGCCCTTTGGTTCGGCGGTCTCTCTGGGTTGCCGAAAAGGAGGTGCAGAAAAGAACCGCGTCGCTGGCGTCGCGTCGCGTCGGTGGCACCGAGTTCTCCCTGCCGCGGCCGCGTTGTTAACGAGCAACGAGAAAGCGACGAACGTGCTCGCTGAGGAATAAGAGGGACAGTGAGAAATAAAAGGAGAGGACAAGATTGATATTACCAAAAGTTAAAACGATGCGGACGCCGACCAAAAGAGAGAGAGAGAGTGAGAGAGAGAGAGAGAGAGAGAGTGAGAGAGAGAGACAGAGACAGAGAGACAGAGAGACAGAGAGACAGAGAGACAGAGAGACAGAGAGAGACTGAGACAGGTCCTGTTGCCGGGCCCCTGTTGCTACGCGGTTACGGTGCATCGTGCTGAATTCGCAACGAGACTTTTTCGTGATTGCGTTGAATAATGTATGTGTAATAGACGCGTGGCCCTGGCTAGCAATGATTTTGACACTGTCAGAGACACCTTTCTACCACGAACGATCGTCTCTGTTTTGCGCAGGACGGACGCGGTGGCCTTGAGCAGGTCACGTCATCCGACAAGATATCATCCTGCATCCTGAATCTTGCCGATCGCGCTCGATCGATCGCTAACTGCGTACATTCGGCGCATTCTCCGCTCTCTGCTGGCTAGCTCGCTTCCCTCGACCTTTCCATTCCTTATTCGATAATTATTTTCAGCACGTTTCTCTTCTGAAATACTAAACATTTACAATAATCCCGTTTATACTTGCTTCTGTATTGTAATTTCGGGTTTTTAATGGGATTCGGTGAACATTATGTAAGTAAAATATTTGAAAAGTGATAATTTAAATAATATATCGTCGTCGTTAAATAAATAACGTGTCGATTTGGCTAGTAGTAGTTCTCTTTAATATATTACACACACACACACACACACACACACGCGCGCGCGCGCGCGCGCGCGTGTGTGTCAAACGTATATGTGACATATATGTAATGTAAAACTAAAATGTATGCGTGTAACTGACTGTCACGATGTGTTATTAAAAAGAAAAGATAAAAAGGATTCGTTGGAATTCTAGGAAAAGGATGACGATGCACATATAAATACGCGTTATTTTATCGATAATTTCGAAAGCCACGTCTAATCAAGTAATCAGCGAATTAATTACTTTGAATTTCTGTATTCGAAACTATATTAAAAGACACCTCACAAAGATCATATTTTTTGCTTCTATCGATGTGAAAGTTTTCAAATTAATGTTTCCGAAGATAGAACAATTTTCGTATCTTCTTATATACTTTTTAAAGCTATAATTGCAACTAAATACAAAGAAAATTGTAATTAATAGCCAAACAGTAACGTTCTACGTAAACGACTATACAGTCGTTACTGTATATACATACGTATGTATACTAGCCTTTTATTAGAAATTTTTCAAATACTACAATCTGTCACAAGTACACATTTTTAGATGTTTTCAAAGCTGTACTAGATATTAAAATTGAAAATGCCTGAAATAGCAAATTTCCTTTTTATATAACTAACTACCCAATGGTATTACGTATTACATATTGGAGTAAGGCGTTTCACACACACGTGAAATGTTGTTGTTGTTTTTTTTTCTTTTTTTTTTTTTTTTTTTTAATAATGATATAAATGTTTATACGTGGTTTATGCTAAACAGCAAAATTTACTTGAGAATAGATAGAAACGTTTGAGATCTCGTAGCTTGAATGAAGGAGCCGGTATCGTTTCATGGTTTTCCCGCCCGTTTGCGCACGCGTCTTCCTTGAAATCTCTTCAAGGCCAAGCAGATCTTAATGAATGGTAAAGAAATGTCTCATTGGCAGTCTGCCTTAGCCTCTTTGTATAGCGAAGGTAGGAAGAGGCACAGCACACGTACAAAAAAGGAACGTGACAAAGTTTAATGACAAATGCTTTTATTTGGAAGGAGAAAAATCTTTAACTTTGTACGGTTATTTACTTTAATCAAAATTACAAACGTAACTTGTATCGAAAATTGAGTTTGTAAATGAAAGCGATAATTGATGCTATTACGAAAAATCATCATATATATATATATATAAGCCATCGCGCGCGTATAAATCATTTTGCGACGGACCTCTAGGAAATTGGTTTGGAAACGAAAACAGAGTAACAGAAAGAAATGGCCATTAAGGTTGAAATCGCCCGCGGAACAATTGTTCCTGTGTGCGAAAAATTTCTTCTTCGTTACAATCCAGGGGGCAGAGAGTCCATGGGGACAAAATAAGGAACGCCCCCGAAAAAAGAAAACTGCGCAAGCTTCGTGGAAAAAGGAGAGGAGGAAAGAGGAGGAGGTGGAAAGAGGTGGAGGAAAGAGGAGGAGGAAAGAGCAAAGTCGAAGGCAGAACTTTCGCGCTCTCACGTCCACGTGCTGCGTTGTTATTGTTGTTGTTGCCGTCTTCGTCTCCGTGTCTCATCGCGGTTGCTATCCCTTTCTACGTCTGCCTTGGTCTCTTTTTCTTTCTCCGTAGACGTTTCTCTGTCCTCTTTCTTCAAACGTGTTTCCTTTTCCGTTCTCCTATCTCTGTTCATCCTTGAGGCTTCTCTTTCTCCCCACCCTCTGACTGGCGTCACGAAAGGCGCGTTGGCGTCACATGGTGGGGATCCCGATTAACGGACTCTAATTGCATAGCAACAGTGAGGCCGAGATAATGATACATCTGACGTGCGTTGCCGGAGGGCATCTGGCCCACTTCGACCAAACGATCCCGGGCCCATGCATATACACGCCGTTTCTGCGTGTTTGCGTGCGCAAAACCCTCTTAACTCGCACGCAAACTCGCGTCTGGAAATACAAGCCGCCGCCAACTTTTGGCGCGAATCTCTCTGGAGAACCCTTCACCCAGCGATATTCTTCCAACTTTAGTCTCTCATCGTGCTTACGAACCATACCTCATCGTACCATATGCATACGACCGAGCTTGAATTTTGCTTCATTACTACTACCTAGACTTTGCACGATTCTCTCTCTATTATGTTCTTTATAGGAACAAATATGAAAATTAAAGATCGAAAATTAAAGGTGGAAAATTTTGCCATTAAGATTTCCAACGTTCATGAAATTTTTTCGATGAAAATATAGTTTGCCTGTACGCGGGAAATGCATATGTATGTACATGTAATTTAACAAATTAATAGGCAGGACAAGTATAGTGCTACGAGGTAGATAGAAATTCATTAGAAAGCAAAGTGTTCATTGAAATTGTGCATACATATTAACATTATACATATTAAAAGATTGACTAACAGACGATATTTCTTTAAATCGTAATATCGCGCTAATGATAATCGAGACGATGAACGCTTGTTTCACAAATATTAAGAAATGTCAAAAAATTTTCTCTCCAATTATTTGAGCCTTTGGAAGAAAGTAAAATTTTATCATCCTTATTTAACACGAGTATTTCGTACAACTAATACCTTTTTTCTTTTTTTCATCGAATAGAGTAAATGATGATAATAAGGATACGAGATGCCGTCAAAAAATGAGCTTTTCCATATAAAATATGCACATATTTAACGTAAGCGTCTTAACCAGTGCGACGCGGCGCGTCACGGCGCGTCACGGCGCGTCACGGCGCGTCACGGAGCGTCACGGAGCGTCACGGCGCGGCACGGGCAGTTCTTAAAAATCTTTTTGTTCTTCATCCTCAAAGAGCGAACATTTGGGTCTCTTTTGAACTCTCGCACGTACATTTCTACCTGCACATACAAAGTCATCGACGGGTGTATACCTGTTCACGGTAGTGGTGTACCTTGGACCTTTTTGTCCCGGAACCCGGAGATATCCGTCCTTCTGGTCGGACACGGCTTCGATTGGCCTGAAAAAATTCTTCTTTTGCCTGATAGAAATCGTGCATTCGACGAAGAACCAAAGTAGATCGCATTACCGACTGCGTCAATCTTTATTCGTTCCAATGACCCGCTTCATATTTCTCTTCGAGCAATCACGTTTCAACTATGGCTCGACAGTTCTAATAAAATGAAAAAGTTCTAATTTCATATTATATATATTATAAAGTTATATCCTAATACAAAAATATATGAATAAATACGTAAAATATGTTGAAAATGAAAATACGTATTGGCAGGTTCTGTAGAAAGTGAAATTTAAAAACAATTAGAAAGGGCAATCTATTCTCATAAAATTATAATCTTATTATGTAATGTATACCTCTTACTGATCTTCTGCGATATATTGGATAACTGTTTTATCCTGTTCAGCGCCGTTTCTTCCAGTACAGTGTCGTAGATCTATAACATATGTAATTTCTTGCTTAACGAGGAACAAAACGACAGATAAACGACAGTGAGATTTTGTTTGATCTTTTGTTGGTTCGTTGAGAAACGCCACTTGTTCGTTCGATTAGTTACGAATCTTTTTCTTCGATTGCTGTTAATTTAATATCCTAATCTAATATCCAATTTGTCAGACATTTGTCAAACATTTCATTACCTGTTTGAAGAAAACTCGTAATAAACGACTCTTGTCTAATTCTATCGAAATTTGTAACAGAACGTGTTAATTTTCAAAAATGTTATAAAGTTTTCGTTCTACGCGATAATCGTAGTAGCTACGGCAACATAAAAAATGAATACTATCTTAATGAATCATCATCATCATCATCATCATCGATCGAGCATTAAAATTTTTAATGCGTATCCTTTAATTCTGGAAAAGGTAATTGTTTAGTTAATTTTCGAATAACTTTTTTTGTTTTTGCAATTAGTTCTTTATCTTTACCCTTGTCAAATATGTATATATAAGAGAATATCGAGAATATTGGAAAATTCACGAAATTTAAAAGTATTAAAAATACTTAACTGGTGTTAAATGCTGAATACGTGGAAATACATAATTGATCGCTATAAAGAAAAGGTAGGAGGCAATTTTGTGTGAGAACTACGTAGACTGAATGATACAGCTTGTTTTTGTTACTAAGCGCGCGCCTGTTTCGAATGACCCGCTCAACGCGACCTCGAGACAATCTCTAAAATTTCGTCCGTCACTTTCGGCGGGAATCAAAACGTATGTATGTATGTATGTATGTATGTATGTATGTATGTATGTATGTATGTATGTATGTATGTATGTATGTATGTATGTATGTATGTATGTATGTATGTATGTATAATTCATTAGGATTGATAGATGATCCACCTATTAATCTGTTTTTCATAAAAACTGATGGGGTTTTAATTTTCTTTTTGAACGTTGATTTACGAAATTTTAAATTAAAGAATCTGCTTTAATTTAGTGTAAAAGGTTTACACTAAGTGCTTCCAAGTCTAAGGATAGTGAAAATATGCGGACGTTTGGAGAAATCACAAATCGGATATCGTAATATACGTAACTCATTTCTGACGCAATTCTTTTTTTAACGTTTTTCGAATGCGTTAAATTTTTTATACAACTTTCAGATTACTTTCGGTACCTATTAGTCAAAATTTTAATTTAGTATTAACAACAAACAACAACAACGACAACAATTATTATTACTATTATTACTATTAGTGTTTATTTTAATAGTGAGATCTAAAGCCTAGTACAATCTTTGCTTACATAAGATACGTGATTAACAATATTCATTACCTTATATCGTACAGTAATAACTATCGTATCTATAATAAACGTTTGTAATAAAATTTAGAAAACGTAAACAATTTTCAAAAAACTGTACGTATTGGTAGGTATAATACATAATATTTTTTAGGGCGATCAAGATTATCGCCTTCTTTCAAAATCGAGCAAAATTATGATAGCGCATACATATGCGTTGACGTTCTATTTGAAGATTCGCTATAAACGGCCATCACCGTTGACACGTCATTGACACTGAGGGTTTCTTTGAACGACCTTGACGCCTTTGGTATCTAGATGAATCGATTAACTAATTATAAACGATAAAAGAAAGAGTGAGAGAGGGAGAGAGGGAGAGTGGCGGAGCGGCAGTAAAGCACATATCGCGAAGGACGAGGTCAAGGTACCTGTATTGTATGTCTATTGCCGATTATTTTCAGGGGTAATGAAACATAACAAGCCGCCTTTCTGCCATCGAATGATCGGTAGAATGCATATGTACCACCGTCTACATATTTTGAACTAGAAACTTTCGAACAGTATAAAAGGTTAAAGTACAAAGTTATTATAAAGAGGAAAAAAAAAATACATATTTAAACAAAGAAATGCAGAATAAGAAGTAGAAATTTAACTACACTTATTGAATATTAGCTTCAATGAAGACAATTAGATCTATTAAGTACTTTTGCATAATTTATCGATACCTATATCAAATACCACTACTCTGTTATTGGATTCGCAATCACTTAGTTGCCAACTTAGTTGCCGATAAATATCAGCAATCTGTTTGAAAATTTATAAACTTAGTTATCACATTTCAATATTCCGATAAAAATTATATCGGTCATGGCGAGAAAACATAACTTGCTGTTACTATACCACTAACGCATTTTAATCCAACCTTTAATTAGAATATCTTTTAAACTAATGATCGTTTGGCGTAAGTGGCTTAACAATCTTTTACAAGAAATGTCAAGCTAAATTGATTAACGAACTTACTGGGAAAAATATATGATATGAATATATGGGAAAAATAAATTTATCCTTCATATTCTACGCATCAATCTATAAAGGAACTAATCACACGACATATAGTATCTTTCTTGAAATTATTTGATATTTGCCAAGTTGTTGAGAAATGTAATCACACAACGATCGAGGGTCTCGGTATTTTCCTTTTTTTTCTTTTCTTCTTTTTTTTTTTTTTTTTTTTTTTTTCACTGGGAAAAAGTATTCTTTTGAAGGCCCAGAAAACATCTGGTAGGCGGTACCTATATCCGAGGGCAACTAAATCTTAAGTCAAGTCAAGTCAAGTCTTAAGTTATCGAAGGTGTTTGCATTGCAGATTTAATACCTCCTCTTCTGCACTTCCTTTCTTCGATCACTAAGACAAGGCTGATTTAATACTTTAATTTACCTTTTGAATAAATTTTTGAACGCTTCGTTCAATATTCGAATATTATATTCGATTACCCCAATATTAATTAAACAATTTAATTAAAACGCGAACAGTGTTCATATTCTCTGATGAAAACACGATTCATCAGAATTTGCCGAAATTTCATATACACGTCGATCAATTAAAAAGTTATGTTGATATACGTTATCGATTTGAAAATTTCACCTGGAATTTTACTGCATTAACATTAGCACCGCTTAAATGTGAAACGATAGGAATACTAAAAGTACAATATTTGCTGTAATACTTAATGAAAGAAATAAATCTTTTTATCTTTCTATCTTTCTGGTAGATATTTGAATTAGTATGCATTATTAGCATTAGCATTAGGTATTAGCATTATTTTATTATCTAATATTAATTTTTTAGTGCAGAGAAAGATTGCACGTCAAATAGAATTGATTTACGCACGCTACAGTTTTCAAATGCTCGTATGTATATTCACATATTAACCTTGAATCTCAAAGAGACGAGGGAAATTGTTGGTGCGAAACTATTGGTGCGAAATTCGGAACGGCAGCGCGAAGGGTGAAACAAAGATCGCGATCTTTGTTCGAATTTAGGAACGGTAGGTGACAAAGAGAAGGCAGAATCCTGAACAACCGTAAACGAGGAAACATGCGTGCTGGTCGATAGGATTAACCGAACCGGGATCTAATTTGATGACCGAATCAGAGCCCGAAACTCGATACGCTCCTAGCACGTTTAACGGGGATATTGAATTACCGGTGTATACACCTTAATTCAACGTGATAGGCGAAAAAACTGAGATAAGTGGTCTGAAATTTCGAAAGTCTCGGTTATGCCAATCTGCAGGTAGCAGATTTCTAAATTCATCGAAAAAGATTTTTTTTTTCAACGATTACCGAGATCTCTTCTAAAACCAGTTGAAATCTAGATATCATCGTAGGCATCGGTGCAAAACGTCACAATGAGAAAATACTTAGTTTTTGCTCGTTTCACTGTGGATTCAAACGATGGTGTACTGTCATAACTATATTGTAAATTTTACAGTACGCGTTACATTCAAAAATTAAATTTTGTATAATTATAGTTACACACGCGCGAAACACATAACTGATATAGAAAAAATTTTACTAAAAAATATTTTACCAAAAAAATATGTGGCTGCTTGAAAATTATATCGTTTGTCGCGTATTATTAATTTCTTTAACATTTTTTTAACATTCGCGACAGAACCGTTAGGATAAGAATCGGCCTCAAACTATCAAAACTGCTACTTGTTTGCCTATCCGAAACATTAATATCTATTCTTACATTTTTCATTCGTTCTCCCACATTAATTCTACAATCTTTGTGATTTTATCTCGACATCTCTATTAATAATCGATTCTGCAATTCTTTAAGAATTGACAGCGAAGCGATAAAAGAATCAAAAGGGGCAGAGGAGGGTGAACGGTTGAAATAATGACTATTGAAATTGAAAACAGAACAATTAATAATTTGCTGTTTTACAGTATACATATTTAATTGTTCTCTCGTTCATAATTTAAATACCTTTGAAATATTATTTTTATTATAAAAAATAACATCCCATCGTAAAGCGATAGCGATTGAAAATGAATTTAACACTTTAGCTTTTCGTATACCTATATATATTGGTTGTACCTGTATTCGTAGTATATGTATGTATCCTATGCATGTACGTATGTATGTATGTATGTATGCATGTACGTATGTATGTATATATGTATGTAAGTACGGGGTATTGTATATGTACATGTTATTATTTCTCTTAACTAGGACAAATGCAAAATAATTTTTTATTTAATTCGATGAATACTTTTTGATTTAAGGAGGAGAACTTGGTAAAACGTTTGTTATTCTTATACAAAATTGTTATACAAATTTCAAAATATTATCTTGTTTTTCTTATCGAAACTATCTTAGCATTTTCAATTAAATGGTTTGCAAATTAATTGTGGTAATAATGTAGCATAGCTAATTTTCAAAAATGTGTCACGCTATTATTGTTTTAAGTGTGAGAATGACGCCAATTTCATTTAATATGCGTAGAATTTATCAAGATATAAAGGGTTCCGGTTTTAAACGATTTAACACAGCGCTTGAAATTATCTCGTGACTAATTTAATTATCGCGGTCAATGACCAAGTGGAAACCATTGAGAGATTAGCGTATTAGTTATTTAATTACCAACTGTTTTATTCAATTTTTCATATATCTGTTCTGTTTTACAAATATCCAAGACCAAACTAACAAAACGTCAAAACATAAAATTTGAATAATATTCGGAAAAGAAACAAGAAATTTTAATAACTTTATTAATTATATATAACGTATCCAGTGTAAGATACGTTTGAAATAATAAATTAAAGATTTGGAACGTTTAACATATTGAAACACGATAGAAACCCGTAACAAATTAGATAGATGTGTAAAATGTCATACTTTTTCAAAATTTCGCTAAAATTTTCTTAAAATTTTCGTCGTATTTATTTATATAATACATAAGTGGTTTTCATAAGTGGTTTTAAGTTATTCGATGTATTTAGATTTCTTTTATTATTTAACATAAAGAGATAACTTTTTAACTGCTGAATAATATATATATTTAGCTCTATTTGATAATATCGAAATCAAAAAAAAATTAAACACGAAAACTAATTTTCTTTAAATTTAATTGAACTCAACAATAACGCGTATCTATTCTATAATGGAAAAAAAAAAAAAAAATGTAAACGCTAGAAATAGCATAGAGAAAAATTTGTTCGTCATAATCATTCGTGATGATCTTTATTCCGGAAGCGTAGAATTTGTCGTCCGCTGCATCCAGAATTTTCTCCATTTTCCTACGTTGTATCGCTACATTCTGTTAAACCTCTTATTTATCTTACTGTACTTTGTTAGCTACTTTATCGCTGGGAAATTGAACGGACAGAGTCTAGTCCTAACCTCAAGAATATATTCGATACATTTATATTTCGAAGAAAAACTAACACAAACAGTTGTGATCGAATACAATGACATGCTTGATCTTCGTTTCAACATTGTGCTGGCGTGGCGCGGCACGGCGCGGCACGATGCCTGCGTAGAGTCAAGAATTTTTTATCTTCGTTCCATGAAGTTTCAGGGCGGTACTGTGTAACATTGTGTGGGTCTATTCCCACATGCCCTTTTTTCCCCATGGTTATCTACGCGGTAGAACGAAGATTTTTCGGTTCGGTCGGCCGTTCTCGCTGTATAACTGTTCTCACTGACAAGATTTATCTCTCTTCGAGAAGTTTACACCGATATATTAGAACATTTCAACGTTATATTTCAAATATTCTAACGGATAAGTATCAGAATGTAGTAGGACGGATTTAGGAACAGTTGTTAAGCCTGCCACGTTTTTCCACTTTCGACTCGATTATTTATATATCTCTAACGTTAAAAGATATCTCTCCTTTAGGCAAAATGTGATAAAATATGTTAAACATCCTCCTAAATTTTTACATTATAAATCCTCTTTATTTGTTAAAATAATAGAATAGTAAGACTGAAGCATAGAAATTCGAGAATTAACTTGCCAAGAGTTGGCCAAATTTTAAGAAAGTGTGTCAAAATAAAAAATAATTGCTTTTTATTACTTTGTTATATCAGCTTTCATAAAATTGTATCGGAAATTAATTTTTTTTAGAAAAACATTAACGTCCTTTCTGCATGTATGGTATTTATGAAAACGGATATAGACTTTAAGGGAATAATTAATATCAATAAAATAATTCTATACGTAAAAATAGGAAAGCGAGTTTCGCGTTGATATCTAACACATTATTGACCACACTGTTTAACATGTGAAATTATTTTACATTATATGAATATTTTATGATATATGTATAGCGATTCAAACGTTAAACATTCCTCATCGCCCGAACTTTGGTAATTACATACGTACATTTAGTCACTTTATCGGAACTTGTAATGTTGTTTCCTACTACAAAAGTTTCATGCTACCTTCACGTTTGCCATCTTATTATTGTGATCCAGAATGTTAATTGCTTTGCAGATTCTTCATTCTTATAAGTACTTTGTTTTTGCAAATTTGCACGGTGTATCGTGAGGTACAGTTATTCACAGAATTAAGCGCATAATTATACGTTACGTATAAAGTCAGTCACTATTTTATGTTGCTTCCTTTACATATATAAGAAAGAAAAAGAAAAAGAAAAAAAAAAAATAGTCAAATCTCTCCATTATAACGGTGTTTACTACATATTGTACATGTGTATGACTAATCTTCTGGTAGTGAAATAAAATAGTATTTCATTTCAATTTATTTTATTAATCGTTCATTACAATATATATGTATATATATTCGTACTGTACTATTAATTAATTACTGTTCGTATTACAGTTAATATTTCACGGGCTTTCCTTTATGACGAATAACTGCCTGCAATCTTTTGGGCATGGATAGTAGTAAGTTTTCAACAAAGTTTGGTTTTATACATTTCCAATCTTTTTTCGAAATTTCCTTAACGCATTCTTTTGACATTTTGGGTTACATTGCACCCGCAGATTAACTATTGTTTCCGTACGTTTTCAGTACTATAAATGTTTGTGTATAATATACAGTTACTAATATACTTGAATATATTTAATAGTAACAGAAAATGTTTCTCCTTTCAGTTTTTAACTTTGAATAAATATTTTTCTCCCTCGCTGTATTGTATATTATACACACACACACACACACACACACACACACAGCGTGTATATATATATATATATATAGATATACATTGGTCAGAAATATATATTTTTATAATTAAAGACCACAAGCAAGAAAAAGTATGATATCAGATTTTCCGCACTTTACAAAGGAGCAATTTGAAAATTATCTGCCCGTATGATTAAATATATATATATATATATATATATTAATGTTAGTTATGCGTAGATTAATATTAAAACACATTGTAAATTTATCGTCTATTTTTAAAAGGAAAACAAAAAATTCGAATGTATGATTATACGAGGTTATTCCCTCCTTTCACTGTTTCATAATAATACAAATACTTTTATTACGAAATGACACAAGAGTTGGAAAATGAAAAAAGGTGGACTGATCGTATTTCTCTCGCGTGATCTTCATCTGTATTCCTGGTAATTGTCACGTTCTACATACATATGTAAGAGTACGTTCAATTTTCTGTAATTAAGTATACAAAATTCCGCTGTAATCATTCCCTACATTCTACAACAGTCCTACGCTATTGCTCTCCGAGAAGTATACTTCGTTTGGGTTGCAGGAAGTGCGTACGGTCTACACTGGGTGGGGGGAGGGGGAGATATTAAGGGTCCGTTACGTTACGACATCACTTTTCGTAGATACACACTACACATTGTTGCGCCAGCTGGCTGCTATATTGTGAGGAAAGGGCTTGTATGGTAGAGTGTAGAGCGTAGAGAAACCCTACCGTCATTTTCTACATTTCGAACCCAACTGCCACAGCCAGTAGACGTTTCTACTACCGCCCGCCTCCGATGGGAGAAAATATTACCACGCTTTCAAATTTTAAACTCGTACGATCCTTTCCGTAGAAACCGTATCCTCCAATTAGTTTCTCCATTTCTCCATTTTACAATGTTGGTGTCGTCCACCAACAGTTTCTTCACGATACACATTCAAAAAGAACGTTTTTTGTTAAATGTAGACTATCGATAAAAAGAAAGATACGTACTTTGTAGGACTTTTGTGCGACTTCAGACGTGTATCTAAAGTTTTCCTTTACTTATAAAGAGAAAAAGTTAAATGATCGTTTTCTCTAATCCGAATAAAATTTAACGAGTAATAATTATTATAAATAAAATGATCTTAGTATACTAGTATAGTTAACGTGCATATATAAAATGATATAATCGTAATTTATTATTCTCATTTTGAAAATAATTTGATATTTTAAATTTCATTTCTCAATAATTTTTCATTTTTTAATAATTCTTTCAACGATTTAGTCTAACGCTATCGAATGAAATAATATTAAGTTTTGAGTATTATATATTAGATTTTGCATATAGATATTTGAATTGGAAGCAACGAATCTAGATTATTGTATAACATATGTAACAATACACCTGTACTTAACTAAGCAATTCAAACAATTTAATTAAATTTTAATA
The DNA here is from genome assembly GCA_037178635.1 of Bombus dahlbomii. NCBI lineage: Eukaryota > Metazoa > Arthropoda > Insecta > Hymenoptera > Apidae > Bombus > Bombus dahlbomii. The sequence goes on along the minus strand of CM074112.1, from coordinate 79,791 downwards.
TCATTGACATTTTCATATAATATTGTCGCAAAATTTTCAATGTGACGTTTTTTGAAAATTTCTCAATTTATAAGCTATAAATAAGATACCGTACGAATTATTTATAAATTAGAAATAAAATATGGTTAGGGAAGTAAACGATTCATTGATATAATATAATTCGTCCATGTCTATGAGAGCTTTCGGTCTGGTAACGAGATAAGGAGGAGATAACATCGCATGCATACTTACATATGGTGATCCGTGTCCTAACTTGCGTGGTCCACTTCTTTCCCGCCAGAAATTCTAGCGCCACCGTTTCGATGTTACGTAGTTTCGGATTCGTGCAGACTGCTCGGAATCCGCTCGGTTGCTAGGCAAGGACATTCGAATAGCTCACGTTTATTGCTAGTTGTAAATGAGTGCGATGTTTTGCGGTTCGTTGCATCGAAGAGAAGGGAACGTAAGATGTTCGTTTGATAACCTTCGATTTTGTCCTCGCATACTCGTTTGCTTAAATTTTCTCACGCATTTTCTGCCGCGCTAATTAGCAATGCACGACAGATGCTCGGTAGCTCGCTTTGACAACGCTGTTTGTTGTGTTCGTGACGTGACGCTATGCTGAATTGTAAACGCATGCAATCCATGCGCTCGTTTATCATGAATGGCTCCTTAACTCGTAAAAATGTCATTGCTTTTCTACTTGTTTTTTTTTTTTTTTTTTTATCGTTCATAAACTTTATGATCGTTATAATTTTTCGATTAACTTTGATACATCGAAACAGATTATTCGTAATCTTAATCTTTCCTTACTATAACGGATAATTTGAAGTATTCGGTCTTCTTTCCGTAAATATCAATTCTCCTGATTTTATTATTTCTATATTTATACCAAAGAATTATTATTATTATTATAAATATACTAAAGAAGCTTATTGTTAATACAATAAAATACAATTTTATCGGAATTTTATTATATTTCTCTATATGTATATAAAGAGGAATATCTAAAGGAAAAAGCTGTTATACGTGAGTGAAAAAATGATTCGGATTCTTTATCGAAATCTTTATCGAAATTAACCTATAAAAGTACAGTCGATGTACAGTTGATGTTGTACTGTTTATTTTGCATGTTGAAATTTAGAAGTTGTCTGTCGCTATCCTTCGAGCTTGCGATAGCTTGTGAAAATGCACACGTGGAAGAGTCTAAGAATCTTCTTGTAGTCTTCGTGTTAGGATACAGCTCAGCGCTCCTTTCACTTTGCGTTATTGCATATATTGTCATCCTGACGCGAACAGGTGCAACCTGACGTAACTATACCGATTAATTAGTGTTCCAGATGAAAGCAGCTAGAACCTGACAACTCTGTCTTTTCCTCTAATTACTTTACATTTTTGGCAATTAAGTAAATAGGAAATACCAACTGCATTATCTAAAAATAGATAAGAGACACTTGAGATAATACATATAGGACGAGACTAATGGATCTTTTTCACACTTGGACCATTAACCATTTTCATTTTGTTTTTTTCTTTTTTGTTTACTTTTTTTCCTTTTTTCTTTTTTTCTTTTTCTTCTTCTTCTTTTTTTTTTTTTTTTTTTTTTTTTGTTTTTACTAAAACGTAACATTCGTTGATTTTAACGACAATAAGCAACGATGAAAATATATTTTTCATCCGTCATGGCGCAAGCCTATTTTTATTGATTTAATTGCATGAAATATGTTTCTATCACGCTAGGTAAATAACCATACTTTCTTTCTTATTATTTATATTATTTCTTTTAACATGTTTTGGCGTCAAACGAAAATTAAGAATTTTGTACAACTTTTAAATTCAAGCAATACTAGAAACTACTATCGAAACGAAGGAAAGTAGCTTTCGATATATTTCGTTAAAGAAATTGAGAAAGAAAAATTGACTAGGTATTCCTAGTATCGACAACGTACTTTTTCTGCTAAATCTTATCTGATAAGTTGAAATTACCTTTCGACACGTATATACATATTTCCTATAAAAAGAACGCAATTTGAAAATACCCTTAGCGTCGTATCATCATTCTCTACCGATCATCGTCGATAAAGTATGAATCTACTACTTTCGTAGTTCGTTGGTAATCTGTATGTGTTACCATCCGTGGTCTTATCGTTGTTTGTAATACGTAACTTACCTACAGAAAATACATATATGTATCATGCACATGCATGTATGTACGTAGACACATTTTCTATTTTATAATTTCCAAATGACGCGTAACGTTCCTTAATATTACATATTATATTTTTACATTTATATAAATTTTTACATTTATATTATTTTTTTTTTTAATATAACGTACATATAAGAAAAATCTGATATTTATAATTGTAAATGTAAATTAATATAATGAGATGATTATAAAATAAGAATAATTTTAATAATTATTGTTGTATCTTTGTTAACAGGCCAGTCGTACGCTCGCACCCTGGGAACATTTGTTACCTTGCCCGAGGTGTTCATTTCCCTGTCACGTGGACGGCGAGAAAAACGTGGGAACATGTTCGAGGCAAAGTTGCTCCATGGAATTTTGCACCTTCTGTTCATCGAGGCCACACACTGGTCCTTGTAAAACACCGCTATTAGCCACACCGACCAAGAGGAATAAACGGCGACTGATCATTGGCTCGAGACAGAGTAAACGAAACCTCAGGAGATTATGAGCGCTTTCATTGGAAAACGTCGTCGATCGTCGGGTGTGTCTTATTAGATGAATTTCACCCAAGGAAAAAAAAAAAAAAAAAAAAAAGGAAAAAAAAGGAGAAAAAAGAAAAAAAAAGAAAGAAAGAAAGGAAAAGAAATCATAACGCATCTTTTGACGAAAATTAAATTATAATCTTGTTGCACAGTGCGAGCGCGCGCGTGTCGAGAATTGCGAGGAATATTATTATACTTGGGGATTATTTAACTGCTGTGACACGTAGTATTTTAAAAATCTAAGTGGTTCGCAACCGAAAGAAAGGATCGATTAAACTGTGTGTTTAAAACGTGTGAAACTTATCCGTATTTTACGAAATTTTAAAGAGATTTGAAACTTGTGATTTGTGAATCGTAAAAAAAGATGGGATATTAATGGTAATATATTATAGATTGACATACACACACACGCACACACGCCCACACTCACACACTCACAGACAAATAACCGTTACACTTTATTTTTATAAATCAGAGGGATGGCGATTATTCAAGTCATTCCCCTTTTATAACTTTTCTCGCTTCCGAACCACTTGCGATATTCGTTTAATCAGACAAACAAATGGAGGAGAGAGAGAGAGAGAGAGAGAGAGAGAGAGCTAACAAACTCTCGGTTATTAAACAGTCCATCGACGTAAAAACCACATAAGATACGCCTTTTGGATCGTTACTGATTTCGCGGTGAGTTAGTGGGAAGTCTATGAAATTTTAAAACGCGGTCTCACAAAGTTGTTAAATTCAAACTCGGCAAATTGAATATCGCCTGTTTAAGAATCATAAATTCGCGATACGATTGAGTTTTAGCTGCTGCGCGATTAACTCGACTTTTACGTGGCTCTTAAATTACATAATTTAGTGGAAGAGAAGATTCGACGTATCCGTGGATGTTTTGCTTGGCGAGGCGGAGAAGATAGACGGGACCGTGGATCGCCGATTAACAATACGGGATAAGAAATACAGCAAGAGAGAAAAAAGAAAATACATACGAGGAAAGAATATAAGAACCGAGTCGTAAAACTTTTAAGGGCATGAGCCGACGCTTCGCGTCGACCACTTTTTACTCGGTTAAAAGCATCGTGTGTCGCGACTTAATGAAGCCAGTAAAGGGAAAGACGGTTGGTTAGAAACCAAGTTGCACTCTTTTCGCCCGATTGATCTTTTTCTATCGCGCGAACGCTCTCTCGCGATACGACGATAACCGTCCACGTATAGCGCAGCGCGTGTCTTCTCTAGAACGCGTACATACCAGCTTTTGACTTTTCTACCAATTGCCTTATTAATTAACCGGTTGTTGTGCCTTTTCTCTGCCCCTTTCGCCGTAGTCGTCTACGAAGAGTTTCGTTCGTGACGTATCGCTAACAAAAAGAATATAACCGAATCAAGGTAAGAACGCCAATTAAAAGTAGTAGATGGCCGAAAGAAGGGGAGGATGTGGCCAACCGTTGAATCGTAATTAAATGTGAAACGTTGCCGCTAAATGTTGCCGGAACGATGTTAACGCGCGAAAATAATGAAACCGAATTTGTTTGTGTCCTGTGTTTAAATATTTATCGACTCGACGAAAGGGGGCAGGGCAATTATTTTTCATTTTAATATCTTGACCAAGATATATCTATGTTTTTACGCTTTTATTGCGAACAATAATCAAACAATAATAAAAGAGAGTACAACGCGTTTGTCCACGAAAAGACTCGACAAACATCTCAATTGATCATAAAATTATTTGTTCGTCTCTCGATGTTTGTCAATGTTTTTATCTTATAAAAATGTGTCTATGTTATTAGATAAATCGAAAACATTTAAATACGTTGGTCAGGCAGGAAAAAAGATCGTTTCCAGTTTTTTAAACTTTATCCATGGTTGAGTTGCGCTAAAACGGAAATATATATAGCAGCCGGAAATTGTTGACTAATTTTTAGTAAAATGTATCTCGTGCAATTTAATCCCGTCTTACCTTACCGTTCGTCGAATCGTAATCCCTCGATGCGCACGTTCTTTCTCTCTTATCGCTTTTACTCTCCTCCTAAGATGCGCGATTCTCTCTCCAAAGAGAACAAGGAAACGTTTTGTCTCGCGTGTGTACGTATTGCTGCTAGTCTTATAAAATACGAGGTCAAAAAAGGATTGCCATGACTCGTAAAAAGGGTCGCTCAAAAAGTATTATTCAAGTATGTACGTAGCTATAGGAATAGTAAGATAAACAAGTTGTGTGAGTCAAGTATCGGGGGATAAAGAAGAGCTGGTAAAAGGACGAAACCTTCTCGATGATGGAGACTTACCTTTGATCCTTTATCGATTGTAATTAATCATATCTGTATAAACATCCTCGTTTTTACATCTCGATAACAGCGTTTTACCACAATGAATGATCGCGTGACAAAGATCTTGTTATCATTAAACCAACTGGAAAGTATTATTTTTACATTAATGATATTGGTCTACTACAATTCATGGAATTTTTTGAACAAAAATTAAAGGTTGGTTCAGACAGGATCGAATAGTTTACTAGCAGCAAGTCACCTAGCAAGTGAAATCGAATTTATTACGTTGTTTCATTGTTTCTTCACGATCTTTGAGAAAAATGGATAGTTCTTTAAGAAAAGAAAAGAAAAGAAAAGAAAAGAAAAGAAAAGAAAAGAAAAGAAAAGAAAAGAAAAAAAAAGAGCAAGCGATTATCCATATTAAAACATTGTAAATTCTGCTTTGTTTGCTAGTTGACTGTAAACTAACTCAATCGTGTTTGAACGGGGGCGGTCACCTTTAAATCCTTTTTCTTTTCTTTTCTTTTCTTTTCTTTTCTTTTCTTTTCTTTTCTTTTCTTTTCTTTTCTTTTCTTTTCTTTTCTTTTCTTTTTGTTCTCTGTGCTACGATTAGAGTCAATTTAATTATCGAGCGAATGAGACAGACCGATGATAATACCGATTCCCGCTCCAACCCTATAAACCGCGGCAGTGTATATGTATATGTATATGTATGTGTATGTGCGTATGCATATGCAGTATGTACGATTCTTCTTGTGACGGAAAATTGTACCGATCGTAATTGATTCCGTCTGTTAGAATCTCAGGTTTGATTTCCTTCAGTTTCAGCGGGTACAGTCTCCTTCTAAATGAAGTTTTCGTCAATATTACGCTCAGGGTTTCAACATTCGAACCGGTACAAAAAACGAGGATACACATTTGTGCCATTATGTAATTTACGCCATAAGAATTGCCATAACGTATGTTCTTTTCTTTTTTCTTTTTTAAATTATTATTATTAACGTTTTCTTCGCCCTTCTTGGGAGCCATACTTTATTTTTTACATTGTTCGTAGTGTTCTAGTATGCCATATCGATTCTTTCCGTACGTCCGTTTTAATGTTCGAATCAAACGTCAGTTTATTCTATTTAATATTTGTTCCCTTCTCTTTGTTCGTTCGAACGTTATTTTTGTACCGGTGTATGCTGGATCGCGAAAGACTGCATGTAAATAACCAGCGCATAGTAATATATTCGTATTCGGTTGAATTTCATGATCGATATATAAATTTCGTTTTTAATCGCTCTCTTCCGATAAAAGAAATAAACATTTCTTTTAATCTGATATCTCTGTGAACCCATGACATATATCTGTGTATATATATACATATAATTTATAATAAGATATTTTCTCTATTTTAATTTATTTTCTATACGATCAATTGGCTGTCAAAAGGTTAAAGAACAGAGAATATTTTACCGAAATTGATACCGATATGTACGAAGAATTCATTTAATCGTATCGCGTTCCATACGTTATATCGTGTCGTCGAATCTTTGATTGATCTTAACGTTAACCAAATGAAATTGTATAGCTTAAGCTTATTACCAATAAAACGAGTATCACGATATCGATCACGAAATCTTCTCTACTTTGTAAACAGAAAACGAAAGATTTATTATAGTATGACTCTTTAAGTAAAAATCCAAATAATTTCTATGAAATGTCGTAAAATGATCCTCCGTTACGTTATTTTCATATATGCATTTAGTACTACCGTATCGTTCCGTTCTCTAAATGTTCTAAATGTTCTCTATTTATTACAAGAACAAACAATATGTGTATATATAGAAACTTATGCCGTGAATTTAGAACATAAGTGGTGTTATAAAATATCATAACTTTTATTTTAATTAAAAAAACCGTGTATAGCTAATTTATTAAAAGTTTTATCAACATCGATTAGTAATCAACGGAAATTAAATATTTTTTAATTATAATACAGACGACTTGTTACGTTCTTCAAAGGAATTTCAATTTTATCGACAATTTTAGAAAAATTCTATTGTCGCTTGTCGTATTAAATTGCCGTTTTAAATTCATTTCATGTTGTATCGTCAAAAGTTTTTTTGCACCGAATGCAAGAGTAAACGAAATGTCGTTTCTGTTCCTTAATTCCTTAATTCGGTAAAACAGTGTTGTTTCTACAAGATCGAGACCAAATTAGCATAGTATACTTGAGGTGTAGCAAATAACTTAATAAGGAAATACGAAAGATTAATTGCTCATTGTCTGCAAAACAAATTACTAGTAGACACTCGATTGTCCTATTTAACAAACCTTTAGTTTTTTTTTTTCTTTTTTTTTTTTTTTTTTTTTTTTTTTCTTTTTATCATTACCTAACGAACCATATAAACGTGTTTTTTGTGTTGGATTTTTCCAACACTCTATCTCTATCTCCGGATATCTTTTCATGCCGTATTTTCTAACCACTATTTCTAAAATATGAAAATAAATAAGAAAATAAGAAAATAAGAAAATCGATATAAAGACACGTGTATCGTTTAATACGAATATTATCTGCATTTCGAACGAGATCGGGATGCATATGATGATGATGATATGCGTTAATGTAATAAGGAAAAGAAAAATGGAAAGACAAGCATGTGAAAAGGCATTACATACAAAAATTGGGAAATTACTTAGCGACGAAGACCGTTATTTTTTCAATGTTTCTTCAATAATTCACGGCATAAGTATCGTCTCTTTGATCATTTCTTCGATTACTTGGTCGCAATTTCCTTTGCATAAACAGCTTAAATAAAGATAACGACGGATCATTTTAAAACAGCGTGGGTACAGCGAGCACGCACGACATTTCTGTGATATAGGACAATACCATTCCAGTGTACATAGCGTCTTTAATCTTTAGATGATCGTTAATACGCTCAAAGACTTAATCAAAAGATCGAATGTATTGTACATATTGTTAGATTAGCGTTCTAGGTCGAGCAATGGAAATGCTATTTTATAATTATTTACATAATATTTTGCGTACTGTCGCCTCGAAAGCCGTAGAAATCGATTGGTAAAAGATACAAGATGTAATGTTCAGTGCGTTTGAGGTCGAGCTAGAAGGATGCCAAAATTTTCGCGAACGAGGCTGCAGGATTACTACTATTTTACGTTTTACGTATAGATACCAGAGAAATATCTAACTAATATTTGTAGCATATGTAAATTTAAAGTTACATGTTCGATAAAAAAAAGCTCAGAGAAATGCGGTCGTTGTGCGACGTATGTATAAAATGTGGCCTTCTAAAGTGTAGTATATTTTTACTTATCGTTAGTATTGTGCAAATAGTGCCTCGAAGGTGATATATATATATATATACACATCATCATCATCATCATCATCATCATCATCATCATCATCATCATCATCATCATCATCATCATCATATCATATCATATCATATCATATCGTGTCATATCATTTGTATGTGTGCGCGTCCGTACGTGCGTGCGTATAATTAAACTAAGATTAGCGATTAAACGATTTATCCAATCTATATCGCGAGTAAAGAAAATAGTAGTATATAAATTTTACATTATTCTTTTCGCATTAATTTTTTCTGTTATTTCGTATCAGTGATGAACAATGATCAAATCACACAGTCGTTAATCTTAATTTAATTCACACTACGATATACATATTACTTTTTGGAGGATCGATGTGAATAAAAGGTATGCGAAATCTGGTGTTGAGTAAAATGAAAATGTGCCAAGTACATTAAAATCCTCAAAACTCGAGTTTATAGGAAATATCGAAAAACGAATTACTGTTAATCGAAAAATGATTCTCATATGCAAATACGAAACTAATCATCCTTCAAAAGGCCAAACATCTGCTCTCTTATTTACCAATTTTCGTTAATGTATACGCGCGCAAATATTCGATGAAATATTTCGTTTATAAACGGGAGTATGTCTATGGGTCACAGTCCTGTTGTATGTTTAGACGTTACCAGGATCCAAAATATTTAAAGTGCCAGCTTTTAATGTTAAAAAATCGTTCGTTACATTTTACATTTTACATTTTTTACATTATACATTTTACATTTTACATTTTACATTTTACATTTTACATTTTACATTTTACATTTTACATAGTACGAAAGATAAAAGAGATTATTTTTCATAATATTTCATTAATATGTCAGTTTAAAGAGAATAAGCTAATGAAATAGGCTAGAAAGTGCAACGATAAATTGTATTTGTTAAAAGAGTTATGCTAACGTTCGTTTTTGTTCACATTTATATATATATATATGATAATATAATAAAACAGATGTTACGAGACATTAATATGATATTGATACGCAAGAGCAGTAAAATGATTATGCTCTAGAGATTTCAAATAGGAATATGTCGTAAATGCCTTGTTTTTAAAATTAAGTCCGTCGCTAAAATCTGTACATAAAGCTGTACATAAAGCAGCGGAAATTCATATCTTTTATACAAAAGACGAGAGTAATATGATTGTTGTAACGCTGTTTGGAAAAACAGTACCCAACATTGAATTTAACAAAAAGAATTTTTACAAATATCTCTTTTATCGTTTCTAGCGGATTACACAGTTTTGCCTGTGAATTTTAATACTCAGGAAATACCTTGATAATAACTCGTTTTAGAATAAGCATAAACCTACGTTTAGTAACAATAAGTTAATATTTTTCGAGTAACGATAATATAGTACTTTAAAAGGCGAAACGTTAGCATCGGGAGGGATGGATGGTACCAAATAAAAGAGCGTTGTTAATGCAATAAATTATAAGAGGTTTATGTTTCCTTGGCGAACATACTGTTTTACTAAGTATAATGTATGCTCTTCTTCTTCTTCTTCTTCTTCTTCTTCTACTACTACTTATGATTTCTCGAGGATAAATTAACTTGGGGACGCTCAATACCTTCTTCTTTCCTTCTCTACTATTATAGTTCTGAATGCATTGAGAATAAGTTAAATTATATTCGATATCATTGTTCGACTAGAAGATTAATTTGTATACTCGGGTTGTCCTAATAATATCTTGTAAGCCCACTCAGGGCCGGTTCCTGTATTTTCTCAATTCAAATATAGTCAATTAATTGTAAACCAGAGTTCTTACTTTTTTTAACTGTTAAGCATTTTATTTCACAGCCCCATTCCTTTTTCTTTGTTTATTTTTCTCCAACACACCCTATACAAAGTAGAATTAAACAGCGAGGCCGTTCTTAAAATTCGTTGGAAATTCAGACTCGATTGTTTTTATCTTAAATATAACGTGGACTCGAAGGGTCTTGATAAATGCGCACGTTACCTGTCGAGCGAGAATTTAACCCTTTCGCTACGATGCAATTGAATTTCGGTACACCTCTGCTCTACGCTTCAGTCATAACTTACTGTTGCTATTTGACAATGCAAAGATGAAAATTAGAAAAATTTTATCGTACAATTTATAGAAAATATCGCTATGCTAAAAATAAATTTTTGTCAAACTTTATAACGTAAATCTATTTTACTGCGAAAATAAGAGTTTATAACTTATTGATAGATATTATTATAAAAATCAATTTATTAGATATACACAGATTTTATAGTATAATTATATTTATAGTATAATTATATTTTGCTGCAAGGATAAAAATTGACATTGTATTTGATATCACTATATTCATATTCGTTTATTTTTATTATTACATTATATATCATAAAATTGTTGCTCTTGTTGTTGTTGTTGTTGTTGTTGTTGTTGTTGTTGTTATTACTATTACACTGTTATTAATTCATCATCTGATAATAATATTATTTATTTATTTATTTTATCAGTGATCCTATGAAATAGGATATATCAAATGCTTGTATTATTCGCGACAAAGATATGTACATTCGTCTATAATGAATAGATTTTTATATTGTAAATTGCAAATATATATGAATCTTATATATGAATTTTATAACTAATAAAAAGAATAAATTACGAGAATATACACATATACACATGCATATGCGCATATGCGCGTATGTACTTTATGTAGATAAATTTTTGTTGAAAATATCTCTAACTTTTGAATCGATGCATTATTTTATGGATGCCGGATATACATATGTACGTATGTACGTATTAAAAATGGTTAAAATGGTTAAAAATTCAAGATTAAAAAATGACTCGAGGCTTCGTTACCTCAATTTATTGGATTCGTACTGTGTTGAATCACGATGTACATAGGAAAATGTAGAAAATCTACAATAAAATGTACGATGCATCGGACAGCTTTTGATCAATTTGGAAATAGTAAAGTAGTAATATACGAATGTTACTATGACGTACAATTTAATGGAAAGCTAATAACTAGAAACAATATTTATGCATTAGATTACTATGGTGTCAACAGATTACAAATTTTAATCGTTGATTTTAAAAAGTTCGTTAATGTAAAGATTTGTTAGTGTATTGTCTAAAACTTAAACTTAGATTTGTCGATACAACGATTAATTTTAGATGCGGACTGATCCACGTCGGATCGCGTAGTTTCGGAAAATTTCTGAGATTTGACCCGTAGAATTTACCCTACGTAGAATTTAACTAATGAAATAAAAATGAAGAGCCAGCCAGCCAGCCAGTCGGTCAGTCATCTTCCGATAGTAGAAATTCAAGTTCTCCGATCCGTCGCTGATATTACCGACTGAATCAATATTCTTTTTTTCCCCGGATTAAAGAATTGAAGAACAAGAGACTTGCTAAATCATAGAAAACTTCCATAACAGCCTGAGAACGATCGCTAGAAGAATTGCCAGGGCAACTCCTATTTTATGTTTCGATGATTTCATTTCCATTGGTATTCCTGATATAGCTCCTTTTGGTAAGCATGGTTTTAACGCCGGGGACGTACCTTCTATTATTATTGGTTCCCCCTTCATAGAATATTTCGTCGTTTCTACGATCTTTACTGTAACTATTTTCCCTAAATATTCTTCCTTTAACGGTAACAGAACCTGTTCATAAGATTTATTATGTCCGACGTAGTGCTTTCTATCATGGGATATTTCTGTCACTAGCACATCTTGCACCAGTCCTATTCTATCAAAATACGGAGAATAGGATTGAAAAAATTCCGATAACCTTTTGGTTCTGTTTTTCACTATTTGCGTAGGTATTTTCGTCATTCGAGCAGCCGGCGTTCCCGGCCTGGGAAAAAACTGATTGACAAACAAACTCGGGAACTTGTATTTTTCGCAAAGTTTCATCGTCTCTTCAAAATCCTGTTCTGTTTCTGTTGGAAAACCGCAAATGATATCCGTCGCTATAGTTAACTCAGGAACACGTTCTCGTAGAAAGTTGACAACTCGCTCGAAATCGGCACGAGTATACTCTCGCTTCATATCGGCTAACACCTGATCGCTTCCAGATTGCACCGGAATGTGAAGAAAACTGTAGACTTTTGGATGGCTCAGAATTTTACTCATCTCCTCCAGATGCTCCAGGATATATGGTGGATTGGTCATTCCAACGCGTACCCTACATCCATCGGGCACCACTTTCACCAGTGTCCACAGTAATTCGGGCAAACTCGTGCCAATATCTCTACCATAAGTTCCTGTGTCTTCAGAGGTTAACCACAACTCGCAGACGCCTTCGTCGAACGCCTGTATCGCACGCTCAACAATTTCATCGGCAGGATAACTTCCCAGTTCACCTCTCGCATGTTTTGTCTTGCAATAAGTGCATTGATTCAAACACCCTGTATTTATAGCTATGATTTCGATCAGTGGATTCCTACGAATCTTAGGCAATCTTAAAGAGGCGCCGCCAATCTTTTTACCACCTTCCTTTTTCTGCTGCAGAAACCGAACGGTATTTCCTTTCAGAGTTTCTTCGACTACTTCTACCACACGATCGATTTGTTGCACACCGATCATGCTTAATCCTTGTAAGAAAGATGACTTTGGTGCACCTTGTGGCACGCATCTGAAAACCAATCTCTTTTTACTATTTGCTCCTTTCAGCCTCTAAACTGAATATAAATTTAGTTTAAACGAACAAAAGTCCCGAAGGACAATTACATAAAAGAAAACAAATACACATATATTCTTAATTGTAATTGTTAATAACATATTCTGAAAAAATCAACAGTGAATAAAGTTCTATTAGAATTGTTTTTCATTATTTGATTCCTTTTAATTTTCACCAAAGTATCCCCCCCCCCCGCCACATTCATATACATACGCATAAGTACGATAATATTAAAAATTTCTTTATAAAATAATTATAAACGATATATTTTAAGTATGATTAAGTATGATTTTATACGAAATCATATAAATCATACTGTTCGCATAATAGAATCATTTTGTTACTTCTCCGGTTTCTTATGATATTGTACGCTACTTTTTCCGCTTAGTTTCTGCGTCTATTTGAACGAAACAAAGTATAATAGGTCAAAATTTTGTAGTCAAAATAAATCTTAATCCAGATTAACTTATAACAGATTAACCAGCTCTCGTGTTATCTCGTTAAAACATGTGTCATATTTTATTAATCTCTATTAACGTAAAATATAATCTTGTATATACGTAAAAATAAATCATAAGTTTCTTTTGCATGTGAAATGGAACTACGGATAAAATATTTTTAATCTTTCCGATACTGATGTAAAATTATCTTTGTTCTTTATATTTCATATAGTGATTTGCAAAAGTTCATAAAAATAGATTAAGCAGTATCAAGTATAAGTAACATATTTCAAATTTAGCTTTAAGAACGCAATTTGAGATATGAATAAGAAAGAAATTAACAAACTGATCTGATAGAATAATATAAATCCTTGAATTTGATCTTATGTTGTAACATGTATGTTATTTACATGAAATATATTACATTATATGAAACGTAATTCATGGTACTTATTGATTAAGAATTATTATTTATCGTTATATTTAATACTTTGTGAAAAGTAATATAGAAAATTATAATCTACGCAAAAGTCTTTGTTAACTACTTTGTTTTCGCTATACTTTATTATAACTTTAATTCTTTCTCATTCACCTACTGCTTCCTAATTACCCTTGTAATAAGTAGTCAAAATAAATAAATTTTCCAATATGGTGAAAAGAATTAAATTCATTAGATACAAAGGAATTTTCATACCCGGCAACTACAACATGTTTTCCCATCTTTCTTCCAGCTTCGATTTCATTCCTGAAATGATCCTCTGCTGGACTTTTTACCGTACAAGAGTTTAAGAGCCACAGGTCTGCTTCGTATTTATTTTCTGTTAATTTGTAACCATAAGCAGCAAGTTGACCTGCCATATATTCACTGTCAGAATTATTATGAGTACAACCCCATGTCTTCGTATAAATTGTCTGCGTCCCTGGCACAATACTATCGAAAATAGGAGGTTCTGGTACATCTTCAGTTACTTGTTTACGTTTAGAACGAACGGTAACATTTTTCCTTGCACTATATCGTTCCTTTGGCGTAATATCTTGCGATGATATTAAATCTTCTATATCTTCAATGATATCTTGACACGGAGCTAGCATCTTTTTTACAGAAATCGAGTCATTCAAAGCATTTATAGGTTATCCTGGCACGTTAATAATTCGACATCTAGATTAGTTTGTTTGAATGTTATTCATTGTCCCAATAATATTATAAAATAGATAATAAAACAACTCATAGAACAAAAATGGAATACATTCCATGAAAATCTACTAACATCTATTATACATATAGGTTATATTTTACAATTTTATGTCAACACGTGAAAATGCTGAAAGCTTTCTTAATGCCATCTAACGATGTACCTTTGTATTATTCTCAGCGTTACCGACTGGTAAACCATGGAATAAGATTACACCGTTTATAACGATTGCAATTGAAATTAAACAGTAACATAAAATTGCAAATAGAGTATAAAACAGAACATTGTATAATCGTAAACGAAACTGTGTACGCACAGTAGCGGTATCAATCTTTGCGGTATACCAAATTATTGGATAAATAAACGTTTCTATAAAAAAAAATATTACCAACGGGTTGAGGTTAGTTACGTTTACAGCACGTTCTGTAGACTTGGAAATGCCGAACTCGCGTAGTTTCGTTTCGACATTCGTCCATATTATCGATGATCGTGCAAAGTATACTCGAATATACTAGGCAACGCAGTCGCCTAAAATGTAGGGACCTAGTTTATGGCAGCCTCAAGTGTTGACGCTTTCTTTTCCCTTCCCATAGTCGAGGCTAAAAAAAGCCCAGAAGAATTTTCTTACATTTCCTTTTCTTTTTATTCACGAAAATTTAAGCTTCTTAAATAATTATATAATTACTATTACATAATCGAATACGTATTTAATGCAAGAAGTTGCCTTTATTCTATTTGTAGTATATATAAAGGAGAATTGGACGAGCTTAAATACTCCGTGCACAACTGCATATCCCCGAAGCTGTAAGAAAATATAAGAACCGTTATTGCTTCACGCAAGCGGATTGATAACATTAACTCGAAACCAAACCCAATGCATCGATGATATCCATTTTTAATCGCGATAGAATAGATATTTCTTACAGCTTCGTATATGTAGTTGTGCACGAATCTTTGTCCAAGTTCGGCGAATTCTCGTTTATAGATGCTATATAAACGAAAGATAAGAACTAGATTTCGATTGAATCATTGTCATCGTATCTGTCCGCTGTAAGGCAACCGGTAACCAATAATTAACGTTGTGATATCGATAACGTTTCGCAGATATCTCGGAAACTATGGACGATCAACGATTACGTGTATAGGAAACATTTGTTCAAAATATTGATTCCATATCTGTTCACATATCTGTTAAGTAAGATTCATACGTGCCTTTGTTTGTTTGAGTATTCGCGTTTATCTGTGCGTCTCTTACCGTTACGGTTCGACTCTATTCCAGTTGATTAATTCCAGCTCAAAGAACACCGAGAAAAGCCGCGAAAGAGTAAATCGAAACCATTTTGTTCAATCTATCCTGTTCATCGTATCTCTGTTCTATGTGTTGCGTCATGTGTATTATCCTGATTGATATTATTTGTAAAAGTCGCGCGTACCGTGCTAAGCCTTAACACAATAGTTACATTACGATCCTATATAAACCTAGGTCTCCTCTTGCTGGAGGTCGCAATACCGAATCGATGGAAAAACTGCGTATTGTAAACTAGCTGTTAACATTTACATTACCTGATGTTCATTTAATAAAACACGACTAAATATTCTGGCTCGTACTCCACTGTACGTAAAACACAATGAAAATTTATTTTGAGTTTGAAATTAAAAGTTTCTATTATGTAATATAGTACTAGAATTCGCTTTGAATTAATTTACAAAAAACAGCCATTCATTTTGACGCCCGTTCCGTCAACCATTCCGCTTTCACCATATCGGAACCCTTCTCTGCGATCATGATAATCGGCGCATTGGTATTACCGCTAACTATATTTGGCATAATTGAGCCGTCTATGACTCGAAGTCCAGTAACCCCGTAAACTCGAAGCTGAGGATCTACTACAGCTTTTGGATCCGAACTAGGCCCCATCTTGCAAGTACCCACCGGATGATATAGGGTCATGGAATAGAATCTGATCATGCACTCCCAGTATGGATCGCTATACATCGGAATATGCTTGCAACCAGGAAATGGTTTTGGATTCGTTTCGCTCCCGTAGCGTCTAAACGAAGCGGTCTTACTCATCTCGAACACAAACTTAACTCCTTCGATCAGTGTCGCCATATCTTCCGGCTCTTCAAAATGATTCGCATAAATCAATGGATGATCGAAAGGATCGTTGCTCCGAAGCTTGATAACTCCTTTGCTTTTCGGTCTTAAAAGCGTAGGAAGGACGCCCCACACGTCTTTATCGTTAAGCTCCCCGTATACGGCGTCATAGAATTCTTTGGTCAGCCCATGAACCTTTCTAATATGCCTACCGTTGTCAGAGTTCGTCCCCCCTGCCGAAAAATGCAGTTGTATGTCTGGAAAATCGTCGGAAGTATTCGCATATTTGGTATTAACGAAAGCTAGTCCTTCGATACCCCCTAAACCGGTCAAAGGGCCGTCTCCGAATAATACGTATTCCAGGATATTGCGAATATTATACATCCTGCTCTCCATCAGTGAAATTTCTTCATTTATTAAGAACGTAATGCCCCCCGCAACTATATGATCTTGAAGATTCTGACCCACTTTTAAATCCCGAATCACTGGTATACCGTGTTCCGATAGATGTTCTTTGGGTCCTATTCCCGACAACATCAGCAACTGAGGGCTATTGATAGCTCCTCCGGAAACGATCACTTCCTTGTCGGCACGAACCCGTAACGTTTCCCCGTCTCTAACAAACTCTACGCCGTAAACCGTCTTCGACGACGGCTCTATTAAAATTTTGGTAACATGCGCTTCCATAGCGACGTGTAAATTCTTGCGATTCCTTGCCGGCCGCAGGAAGGCCTTCGCTGTGGAGCAACGGCTTCCATGTTTAACGGTCCCCTGAGGAATCATAAAGCCGGTGTGTCGTTCACCGTTAATGTCTCTATTCTCATAACCCATTTCTTGGCCAGCTCGAACGAACGCATCGGCCAAGGGAGTGTGCCATGGTGATTCTTGGACAGTCAGATAACCCCCGGTCGAATGATACGGTGTCTCAGTGTAGAAGCGATTTTGATTGTCTTCCGATTTCTTGAAATAACCGAGGACATTCTCGTAGGACCATCCCGGATTGCCCAATTGTTCCCAAATGTCGTAATCTTTTCTATTACCACGGACGTAGAGCATGTAGTTTATCGCGCTGCTGCCTCCGATCACTTTGCCACGTGGCCAGAAGCAACGACCCTCCTTCATCGCTGTGGGCATAATTTAAGGCACGGTAAAATGAAACGAAGTATTCGTAACTAAATACTGGTGTTGATTGGTTATTGATTCGTGTTTATATTCTTTTGGGTTCGACTTTATAGATTCATTTCCCGACTTTGACCATTCGATCAACGTTAGATCTACTTAATTGTACCTAAACGTTCTATACGCTTATATACTCGTAAATCGATATAATTCGAACGATTATTCTTCTAATAATGAAGATAAATAGATCCATACATTCATATATTTATCTATTTCGATAAAAATCAGTATTAATTTTGTCAAAAATACCTGCATGTTTTTAATAATTGTGAAAAAGAAAAACTCAGATCCGTTTTATCTTGACGCGTTTGTTAATCCCAGTGTTAATATTCGCTAGGATCGAAAGGTGATGACGTGCCAATGCTCTAGAAAGTTCCACTTATTTACTTGCT
This sequence comes from Bombus dahlbomii, assembly GCA_037178635.1. Lineage (NCBI taxonomy): Eukaryota > Metazoa > Arthropoda > Insecta > Hymenoptera > Apidae > Bombus > Bombus dahlbomii. The sequence continues at coordinate 61,483 of CM074112.1, read as the reverse complement.
TTATTTATTCGCGTTGACATAGATTGCATTTTATGATCCATTGCAAGCGTGACACGCTTTCTTGTATCTCCTTCACCTTTAATTTTTTCTTTTCCCAACGTAAAAAATAGAGCGTTAGATACGGATGACTATGGATGGGGATGCAGCATTGTCTTTCTAATGAAATACTTGTCATTATCATAACGAGATATTGCGTATTAGGTATTATTTACCCCGACAGAAATTTTCATTGGCCTCCACTTTGTATTTCCAATCGATTTCGGCGAGCTGTAGATTGGCGGCAAGAATAGGAATATCATATAGAGCATTTCCATCGCCGCCTGCTTCCAGGAGGAGTACGTTCCAATCCTCTACCTCAGATAAACGACTCGCGACCACGGCTCCTGTAATCGCGTAAATTGATATGACACTATAGAACGTACGTAAGAATACTTAATATCCTTAAACATAAACTAAACGTTGCAAATGTCTTTTAAATAAAAAAATTTACAGTTCAACTTTGAAACATCGAAGAAAAAAGAAAAAAGAAAAAAAAAAAAAAAAAAAAAGAAAAAGAAAAAGAGAAAATTTGTCGAAATTGCGAAACGGGATTAACGCGATTAACTTAAAAAAATGTTTACAAAATAAACATCGAATATGCATGAAATAGGAAACTGCAGAAAAGTTATTTGCCCCCCTCCCCTCAAAATGTTGTTCGAAATGACGAGTTTTACAACATATCCAAAACCTATCGAAATCGGGGAGTAGGTAGCATTCCCGTAGTTTCACCATGCGAAGAAAAAAAGTTAAAATTTTAATACATACAATCGTTAATACATACAATAACGTATAACTTGAATCTAACATTAATACGGATGGAGTCGGTAAAAGATCGATTATTGATCGTATTGAGTAACAACGCGTTATTCCGCGCACGCAAACACACAGGTGCGCTTGCCTTTGTTACATTTTTATGTATCGATATCACAAAAGAACATACCTGCAGAACCACCGCCCACGACTATGAAATCGTAAGACGGCATTAACGATTTGGTAGGAATACTCGTCGTAGAGTAAGGAGCAATCGAATACATGATATATAGCAATATGCTTAAAAGCATTGACAACACCGACGCGAGCGGTTCTGATCTCAGCCCTCCGAAAATAACATGTCTAACATCCATTTTATACCTCTTCGATTTCCTTTATCAATCTGTAATATTAAATTTTCTATGAATCGTTCTCCTGCAGTTGATCGAAAAATCGTCCATGCAACGGTTTGACACAGGGACTGCGTGGTGTTAAAATTTCCAACTTTGAAGGTATATACCTCCATTTCGACAAAGCTGACACTTTTAAAACTCGAATCATGTATGGATAATATACTAGATAACGTATCGTAGAAATTTTACAAAAATTCTAAGAAAATCAATCTAAACCTTCTTGACGATTTTCACGCGTATACACGGATGTCACGGTTGTATTTAGCTTATTTCGTCTTCTATAATTATTTAACTCCTTTAAATCTGTACTTGATAAAGGTATTGTCCACCTATATTTGTTCAAAAAGTAGAACTAATTCAATTTCCGTTCACAATGGGTCTAGAAGGAAACGTAATTCCTTCGCTTGAATAAAGCATTGCGAATCATAACGAACAATCGAATATCATCTGCATAATTCATAAACATCTGCATTCAACTGTTTAAGCATTCGCTATTCTTGAACGTAATAATAATCAAACTTTCGATACGATCGATCGTATTACCTTTTTCACGCCAATTTATCTCGAAGGATATATTTTTTAAATTATTTATTTATTCCATTTATTTTATTTATTTAACGACACCTAATCTGTTCTTTCAGACGCCTAGGGGCTTTTTATTTTAACGAAAAGCAACAATTGATATATGACATTGGCGTATCAAAAACAAAGACTATATATTCTGTCCGTATATTGTTAACACTGTTATAAAACGTTGCGAGGGCGAAAATAGTGTGAAGGTAGACGAATGAAAAAGGTGATTTAGTTGAAACGATGAGCGAATGAGTCAGTAGAGCGTGCCACTATAACGGCGAATCGTAGTGTAATATAACATCCGCGAAAGCCACTATAGTGGCGCATCGTACGAGGTAAGAGGTTAAAACTACTTTTCTTTGACAAGTGGTAGCACAATAAATACTTTTTTGGTAATTATTCAGAAAGTGGTACGCCCAACGATTTCGATAATCTCGAAACATGTTGTCAAAGCCAACATTTTGAACAATTTCTTCTGGTACACGTTACTGTCGGTTAGCCATAGTTTTCGAGATATTCGTAAAATACTTTAATTAAATTTCGATTATGATTACACATAATCCTGAAACAGGTGGCCACATGTCGTTTATACGGCCTAATCTATATTTAAAACTCAAAGAGAGAAACAATTTTAATATCGAACAAATAGAAAAGAGGAACGAATGGGTTGTAGCTTGAGGTAGATTAATAACCGCTTATCTGAATAATTACTTTCTTTCGTTTACACAACCTGATGGTAGAATAAAAAGTTATTTGAAATAGTAGCGATACGCTGACAAATGAATGATAAAATCACGGGATATCGGTAAATTTGTAACGTACATATGAGTATTATCTCTTAGGTAGTAGAAGATCGGAGATAGTGAAAAATCAATTAGCGAAAATACGGAAATTTAGAAAGTACATACTTTGGATTAAACACCAAACTTAAGAGAGGACACCGATACGATGGTACAACAAGGTAACGAATGCTTTCTTAGTGGCGATCGTTTCAACACTGAATTCCGCATACCTAACTATCGTTTATCCAATATCGGATATTGCATAATACATAAACTACATATGTGCATGCCTTATCCAAGATATAGCGATACGGTTAACGTATGTCGATCGTTGGTATATTTTGGATTGCAACGGTCGCAGAAAGATTTGGATTCTTTGTAAAAAATATTGCCCGGTAAGTAGTTGGCGATGACTTTTCTTTTCTCTTGCTAGCCTAGCCACCCTGTCACACCTATCCAGCGTGTCAGCAAGACGACGCGACGTTCCCTCAAGTAACACGTTACATATTTCGTTGCACGCTATCGGTTTAAAGTTTTAAAGCCGCCGAAATCTTTAAAATTCATCGGACAAAATCCGAATTTCCAAAATTAAAACGTCGGAAATATTTCGTATTAAAATTATTCGTATTAAATATGTGCTAAGACAACTAAAATAATATAATAACCAACCGCAAATAACTGTAGATGACTGTAAATATCGCTCGCAAGTGTATAAGCTGAGTCAATAAAAACCATTAACTATTGGGTTGGCAACTAAGTGATTGCAGAGTTTGTCAATACCATCTAATGAAAAAATCCGCAATCACTTAGTTGCCTATCCAATGAAATAACTCGTTACCCGATGGATGGATGTATCGAAAAAATGAATCATGTTGCATTTTAAAAAAAGACCCATCGGATTCGTGCAATTCGATCTCTTATCTATATTCGATAACTTTCGAGATGTCAGACTAATCATTGAGTATTTTCATCAAGGTCAACGCACTTTTTAGCATATATAAAACTATAGAAAAAGGGCTGCAACACTGATTCTATTGATTTAATGTTATGGAGAAAAGGTAGTGTGTAAAATGCACTTTACGCGAGGTCTGGGACGAAAGTCGCGGTTCAAAAGTTACGGGAGAAAAAAGAATTGAATACGTTACGTTACATTTAATTTAATACAAGCCCTTTCTCTTATACGATGTTGATCATATTTTCAGCAGCAATTCAGTCTTTACATTTCTCACTTTCGATCTTTATTCTTGCTTGATCTCTAATAACATATTGTACTTTCAGTATGATACCGTTATTCGTTCTTAATATATCTTCAGACCCTTGTGCGATTATACGTGCTTCAAGCATAATGCGTTTGTACGAATTTTTCTCAATTACTAACGACAGAGACAAATTCTTGGATTATTTAATCGAAGAAAGGTAATTCCGATAATAAACAGTAACCATATAAATTATTTTCGAGGTGGAAATCCTGTGAGAAATTATCTTCCTTTCTTTCGGAAAACACTCCACTCCACAGTCTCTGAGAGAGAGAGAGAGAGAGAGAGAGAGAGAGAGAGAGAGAGAGAGAGAGAAAGATCTAAATGTACTTCGGACGTTAAAGGTGACGTACTTCTGCTCGGAAGTTTCAATATCTGCAGTCACATTGACGTCAGACTACGCATTGTTTCTAGACCTTCGTTTGGAAAAAATCGTGTTCATCTATAACAAAATAACCGCTCACAATTTCATCTAATAATATGCTGTTTCATAAAAAGTATTCAAATAACTTTGTTCATAATATAAATTATACATAGCGGTCCATAAGCTTTCGGAGTTGAGCCTTTTCTTGAAACAAATATTCATCTAGTCAAGAACTTTATACAAAAATCATTTCAAGGATGAGAGGAAAACGAAAAAGAACTTATTCGCAAATAATTATAAAATGAAAAATGAAAATTCGATTTTCTTTATTTTCTATATATTCAAGATGTTAAACATAGATACCTAATATTTATATTAAAAGGAAAGATTTAGATTGTTGTACCGTTGAAAATATTGACTGTATTCTATTAGGTATACAGAGTGTTTCATTAATTATCGTGTACAATCCAACACAAAATTCGTACATGTTCGTATGTTTGAACATTTGAAGATACAGGCGTACCAGATAAATTTTCAAATTATGTCGCACTGACATCTGGCACTGACATTGGGGATCGAGTTACGTTATTGCCCGACAACCAGTGTTTTAGTTCTCGTTTCTATTTCTCAATAATCTATTTAACTTTTCCAAGGCACTACTACTTCCGAGGCACTACTACATACATACGCATATTTCAATTCTATAAATTGACATATCACCTTCGCATTTGATTTGTTCGTTGTCCGTAGCTTAGCACGATCCATTCATACAAGAAAATATAATAAATTCTAAATGGAAAAAGTTATCGGATCAAACTTAAATATTTTTCATATTTTTCCGCGTTATTTGCGTTCTTTAAGTTTCCTTTTGCATCCTTAAATATCACACGAATGCATAAATATTCGTAATCTAGTTATCACGAACTGAATCAATTTGATGAGATGAATATGCCATGTAAGTATATATTGCTACATCACATATGCGTAATATACTTGTGCGCATGTTCTTAAACATGAATATGCAAGGCATGTATACATTATGCAAAATAGAAAATGCGTTTTCATGTAGGTTTCTTCCTCCTCTCTCTCTCTCTCTCTCACACACACACACACACACACACACACACACACACATATGTATTGAGGAGTTTACTGTATCGAGGCTTACGCTTATTACAATTACAATCTTTTCTAACGTTTGTTCGTGCACGTTCGATACATTTTGTTGCTATCTTGATTTATCCCTTAATATAGCTATAGTCTAATTCAGTATATGTGTATCTTTTACATTATATTGCGTTATTCTAACTATTCTAAAGGCGTTTGTACATATGCTTATATATATTATGATATCGTACGCGGATATTTTCTTATTGATAATTCCCTGGTTGTGTGTGTGTCTCAGTTTGATGCTGCTCTCATCTTCACGCTTCCCTTTATGAAATTTGCCAGTCATACGTACATATGTAGTCATGTTTCTATCTCAATAAAGGATCTCGATAAAAGAAGAGAATTAATTCACTTTTCATACAATACCTGGAATGTCCAGAGAAATATGTTGTAAATCCATGAGAGATTGATAACATCACGAGAGACGCAGCTACAATTTTTGCATTATCCGGCATACCTTGCTATTTTCTGCTCTGATCTATTGTACTGTAAAGCATCCCCACACTATCAAGTATGTTATTTTTATTGAGGGGTAGCAACTCTCGCAATCTGCGAAGCCTGCGCTCTTCCACTCACAATCAGTTCCCTTGGGATACCTTCGGTAAGTCTGGACTCCTGATAAGTTACCGCCTATTCCTTTTCTTCCCTCAAAGATGGCCTCGGGGGAATTCATTCGGGCAAAACACGTATCTGAATTACGAGAGTGTGCGGATCATTGACCGCCTTATAGCAAGCATCTGGGGAAATCGATTCGGAACGATAAAATAAATGCACGGATTACTCCAGTTATACTCGGTATTCGAGGATGAGTTTTAGTGAAATCCATACAAATAATTCACTGTACCGAAACCGATACCGATACCGATACCGATACCGATACCGATACCGATACCGATACCGATACCGATACCGATACCGCTAAGGACTAAGAGATCCCGACAGTTACATATATAGGAGAAAGTTGTTGAAAATATTGATTTCCACAGCATATGAAAACATTATCGAAATCTAACACGTGTCGATATTCTAAATAATAATTAATTAACTACTAGTTGTAGCGTAACAATTAATAGTCATTAATAGTCACGAATTTTTACATATTTGTAACCATTTAATATATCCAGTAGATATCCAGTAAATACATATATACATTTTAAGTTTCGTACGCAATTATTTCCCAAATTGTAGCTCATTTAAAAAGATGTTTAAAATAGAGCATGCACTATTCCGAGGCTAGACGCGACAGGCGAGCTCATTCAAGGTTATTTATTGCCGTTTAACCTCTTAGGTACGATGCGGATATCATCTTACGTTATGACGCACCACTATAATGGCACACTCTAATGGTTCATTCGTCGCTCACCGTTTGAACTAAATCATCTTTTTCATTTGTCTTGCTTAACACTCCTTTTGCCCTCACAACGTTTTATAACAGTGTTAACAATATACAGATAGAATACATAGTTTTTGTTTTTGATACGCCAGTGTCAGATATCAATTGTTGCTTTTCGTTAATATAAATATACCATCATTAGATGCTCTTTTCTTGACATACCGATCCGTATCCTTGTAATTTTTTTAGAATTTTCAACCTCAAAATGTCGCTTCAAAATAGAAAAAGGAAGAGCACACATCTGAAAAACACTATCGCGCTATCAGTGTGAAAATTGTGACGTGGGTCTGTATGTCGTATCGTGCTTTAAAATATATTACACTCCATTTTATTATTAATTGTTAAAGTAGATTATTAAAGTTAAAGTATATGCGTCATATCTTTAAGAAAAATTATAATTTAGTTATCAAACATTTCGTTCCAATGTGCTTGCGTAGGGAACAGCATTATCCGTCACACATTGCAGTGCTGTATCATTTACGCGTAATTCGCGTCAAACTCTGCTGTATAAAGAAACAGCTGCGCGGAAGATTCAGCCGCACCTAGGAAGTTAACACTTACTTTCGTCGAACGTATAGAAATTGTTTCATATTGTTCCTGTGTGTAAAATATCTAAAGTACAGTACTCGTTATAATAGGAGAGAATTTAATAGAAAAAATAATAAATACTTGTAGTCTAATGATAACTAAACGTACGATCAATTTCATCTTATCATTTTGTATATACCACTTCGTGCTATGATATCAACTAATCGAATTATTTTTGATAAAAGGACTTGATCGCAAGTCAACAAACAGAGTTATTTAGTGAAAACCTCCGTCTTCGTTGTTACCCTGTGATATGGGCGCGCAATGCGACGTCACCTAGCTCGACGAGAGTATTCCACCACCACAGAAGATCCCGAGGGAATCAAAAGAAGTCCGATCGTTGAAGAGGCATTCTGAATCTTCTCCTGACCGCCTGATACGGGAGCCTCGGATTTTCGGGCAAATCGGAAATTTTTTCAGTGGATAATCTAGTTGTCATTCGATTGCAGACCCCTTAAGCTCAACTGGCCTATTCCCCGATAGCTCTGGACAAAAGCGTGAACAACCGAGTTAATTACATAAGATGTGAGAACTTTTTGACAGAAGAATGAAATTTCATCGATGATAAACCATTTGCGTAGAAAAACGATTCAACCGAGTTATCGAGTGATTGAGCGAGTAATTTTCAATTTTAGTTTCTCATTGACTTTCTATCGTATTGTATCGTCTCTCTCTCTCTCTCTCTCTCTCTCTCTCTCTCTCTCTCATCTTTCAACGCGTCAATTATGCCGATCCGTTGCGACAAAGTATTCACATCGATCTCGATGCACCTTGTTATAAACAGGTAGACATGTAACAAGTGGAGTGCATCGTGTGTGACCTATGTCAGTATTGTACTGACAAAGAACCATATATATCGACGTTACGTCACGTCGCGCCGATGTCATACATTTCTCGATAGTAATACGAATTTATTTTAAATAAGACCACCTGCGTTAACACGTTTACTGCTGATTGCGTTTTCATGTTATGCTTTGTGCCAACAAACAGTCCTCGTTTGAAATCTATTCTTATACACAGAACTGGCAATTTTGCAAATATATTTAACGTGAAACATTATGGAATGTTTTCTGAAACATTTCATAATTTTTAATGTAATTCGTAAAAACTTATAATAAAATCCAGGCTCCGTGGTAGCTATTGGGACAACAAGTAGGAGGTCGTGTTATACATCAATGGATCGAAATCGTATGTGTCAAGGATCCGAACTACAGCAAACACGTAGGGTGTGTAAGCAGGGATATGTAAGTCTTGGATTTCCGGTAGGTCATTCTATACGGCTTCTCGCTACTAATAATAACGCGTACGCTATTACGCATTCTGCCTATACATACATACTACATGCGAATATAGTATGTATATATCTAATATATATATATATATATATATATCTCTGCTTCGCTCGTAACCGGCCACTTCACAACGGCGGTCAGAAAGCATAGCGTAAACCAAAGCTAATCCAATATCTATAAACTATAAATAAATAGCGTACACAGTACACAATCTCAAACCTACGTTGCTGATATTCATTTTTAATCGAATTATCGCTGACATTTCTTATAGCCTCGCGCCTCGTTCTTATAGTCGTGCACGGGGCTTTTATCCGAAGGATCAATGGAATTATCCAAGCTCGCCCAATGCCGCGTCGCGCCGCAAGGTAACCGACAATCAATACCAGCGCATATGCTACTACGGACACACAATTACAGGGAGAGTTCGCTGCAGTGGTAACGACAGCTTTTTGCAACTATCTCTGGGAAACTAGGGCCGCCCGACGATTACACAGAAAAGTACGACGTACAGAGAAAAGTTCGTAGAATCATGTTCCTGGCAACATATTAAAAAATCATCGAAATCGGCAAGGCAATAGTGTTTCGACAAATCCATCACATTTTCAAATCCACTGTCAATCTTATATCGTTAAAAATGCTACGCATTTTGGGATAGAATATTAGTTGTTTGTAGGAATTACAAGTATTATTCTACCAACATTGATAATTTCAGTAAACGTAGTTCGCGTGAATATACTAAATGTAACGATCTATATATGTACAAATAAATTCGTATCGTCAACGCACGTTGATACAAACATATGTGATTGCCACTTGATCGGCTAAATATCTATGCTATCGTGGACGGGGAAGGGTACACATGTAAGGCTGTTATCGCTGTGGTGCTGGATGTGCTTCTACTAAAATGCATATAGCTAGTTGTTACGTCGGCCGATTCTCTACCTAGACCAGGCCACACACACCGCGGATAGGATGACAGCCAGATGTCCGCACATCCTTATTGCGTATCCTTAAGATTATCAACGACCGACCATAAATCTCAGAAAATTCTAGCTGAAGTCTTTCAGATCGAACAAAGATCTGTTTACGAAAGCGTTTTCTAAGGTTTATGGTTTGTTTCGGGAAAACACGTGAAAGTTAGTTTTCCACACGTGCGATGCTTCCTACTTCCTACTAACTTTCTATCGAGGGCAGCTAAGACCCTTCCTAGTCTTAATAACCAATCAGAAACAATGTCTATTACCCTCACTTTCCCGGCCAAAAAATGTCAACAACAAATCCGATGGTCCCGTGAGCTAGACACACCCTTCTCTAGCTCTCCTCCGACACAGCATCGTCAATTTCAAAGTAATTCGTTTTCGTCGTCAGAACAGTCAACAAGTCGCTTAGTCTAACGAATATCGAGAAATATAAAAAGTCGAGTCGAATTTCTGTAACGCATTAACTGTATTCATCGTTAAATTCTTTGTGACACTCTTATTATTGTACAACTTATTGTTGAATATACACGCTATATTAACCTGTTAACGTAGTGTTAAATTCATTGAACCACCCTTGTTATCTTAATCGAAACAATGGGAACGAGTATTTCGCGGCGTCGATTATACGAATCGTAGCGAGAATTTACGCCTCTCGCTGACGCGTTTTCCTCGCGACCGCGTCTCTCCGCGAACGGTCGTAACACTAGTCTAATAAAGTGAACATAGGGAACATAGAGACGATGACTTTGAACGTTCGTCATCCTGTGATTTGCAAATCACGCGTGCTCGTGAATTTAAGCATCGTCATCTACGCATAATATATATTATATCGACATAATTATTTACGTATATTTGCTTTTGATTCTCATAATGAATGGCGCATTAGAAGAGGTTTTATACAGAATCAATACCATAATTTGGCAACATATTCTTTAAAAACAAAAAAAAAAAAAAAAAAAAGAAAAAAAAAAAGGGTGAAGCAAAGAGGTGTATTTTAAGCCATCAGTTAGATATAGTTGGATATAGATCAAATTGAGAAACACCGGTGATCCATAGTACCGATTTCTAACCAAATTATGAACAGGATCTCATTACTCGGAGAATCTTATCCCACGGGCAAGTTCTTCCGGATTTTCAACATACCTTTAAACATGACCTCCTAATCACGAGGGAAATTTACCATTCCGATATCGGGAATTTCCTCGTTTAGCAACAATCCCTGTCCACTATATCGCCAGATTGTTCCAGGTCAGGGCAAAGCGGCACACAGGACTTTCTTCAGCGGACCTATTTAACAAGACGTCAACAACTCGACCAAAAGATGTTGGTTTCCCGCGAGGAAAATCCTATACTCATCTCTATACGCGTCGTATCCTTCAGGGCTATTCGTAGCGAAACCTTCTGTTATCCTGATACCGACGACGTGTTTGAATTTTTAGGTATGTGCATAAGTTATTTTTTGCAGAATTTTTGGCTACAAACGTGACAATTATCGCGAATAAACTTTTGTTTCATGCAAATAAAATTCGAATATTTATAAAATTCTACCTTACTGTTAAAAGATTGGAAATATCACGGTCGAAAAAATTCTAAAAATTATGGTTCTAAGAACGAACAATCACTAGCATTAATTCCAATTGCAATGAACTAAAACTTAAAAAATATTTCAAGCCTTCATAGCAACATTAAGATATTTCATTATAATATTTTATTATGCATGAAATCGCTCACTATATCATACATATAAATGTATATATGTCGGAGATGAAAGGACACCGCCCTCCTTCTCCCCCCCCACCCCCCACCCCACCCGCCCCGCCCCGTTGGAATTACTTGGAAAACCTCAATACTGTAGCATTTACAAAATAACCCAAACGCAGTCGTTCGAAAATTGAGACAATGAGCATAGACACGAGGCGACAACCGATCGCCGAGCGTAGCCGCGGTCACGGGATGAACGTTCCATCTAACAGAGATATGGAGTTACATAGCTCTCCTTTAAGGAATTGTCCGTACCGACACTTGACAATAAACGTTCCAACGGCCCCGTGGCTCGCCATACACAGACCGTATTCTTTGGGTAAGATGATCGCCAGATGTCGATGCATCGTTCACAGTTTATGTTCAGCTAGCCTGAGGAACCGCTACATATCTTAGGATTTAGTTAACTAAAGTCCTTCAGATTGACAAACAGTTTTTATTCTATCAGCCCGTAAATCTGTCACCTATTGCGGGAAGATACGGGAAATCTGCTTTCCTTACGTACGACGCTTCCCGCAAGGAATCAATATGTCTCTCGCTAATAACCTAATAGATCCTTTGATAGATCTAACGTAAAAATACCTAACCGCGATTACAGCTAATTAGTTCGTATTATTTGCTACATAATTAATAACTGTACATCGCGTACATCGATAATCACGTACATCGATGCAGGCGCTATTGAGGATAAAAGAGCCATTTTACGTTACAACTATAACAAGTAAATTTAATCGTTTAACTTGAGAGGAATTAAAAAGGTAGCTGACTTTTAAGTAAGCATTAAATAAGAATTTTAATTATCGGACACAGTGATGTAGGTGTTATTCAAGAAAAAAGAACATTTAATTTTGTAATTAGCACGAGTAAATGAACCAATATCGATAATATAATATAATGTTTAATGTGAATTTTATCTGTCCGATTATTTAATACCTTAACTTATTTCACAGTAAAATGTCATCGACTGCCGTTAGACTTATTGTTCCTTTTTGTTCAAACCAACTGTTAGTCGAAAACTAGTGTCAGAGAAGCGTGAAATTGATCTCAGCTTGTAGAAACTATTAAAATGATAAAAATGAATATCGTATTAAATTGTTGGAGGCGACAATTTACGATAAATATTAAGAAATTGTCGAATGTGATTTTGTTATAACGGAAAAACCGTCTTTTGCTATGTCAAATGATCGTTACCGTTCGATTGACATCTCGACACTTTGTAAAGGTATATAAGGAACACGGAAATCGCGCGCGAGCTCTTTTGCGCCTGAACTGCCGGAGAGTGAACATCGAAGAAGAACTTGAATAGAAGGTAAATAAACAGAAAATATTAACAATAATGTCTGAATCGTTAATTTATAACACTTAAGCTATTAATTTATAACATTTAAGCCATTAATTTACAACATTTAAGATATTAATTTACAGCATTTAATAACGTAGTAATTTATAACGTCCGAACCGTTAATTTATAACACTTAAGCTATTAATTTACAACATTGAAGCTATTAATTTACAGCATTTAAACTGTTATTTTATACATTTAAGCCATTAATTTATAACATTTAAGCTATTAATTTAGAACATTTAAGCTAATAATTTATAACATTTAAGCTATTAATTTACAACATTTAAGCTATTAATTTATAACTTTAAGGCTATTAATTTACAACATTTAAGCTAACAATTTATAACATTTAAGCTATTAATTTACAACATTTAAGCTATTAGTTTACAACATTGAAGCTATTAATTTGTAACATTTAAACTGTTATTTTATACATTTAAGCCATAAATTTCTAATATTTATACTATTAATTTATATCATCTAGGCCATTAATTTTTACCATTTGAGCCATTAATCTAAAACAATTACTCCATTAATTCTTAACAATTATACCAATAATTTATAACCATATCCTCCCATTAATTCAAAGTAATTATGCTCTTAATTTATAACAGTTGTACCATTAATTGGAAGCAACTCTGATTCATTGATTTAAATGAATACCATCAATTCGTTGTGAGTAAATTAACGATTTGACATTCCTATGACATTCTTGCCAGTAGGTTGAATGTCGAGACCGATGCATAACGTTAAATGACTCATGGGCGGGTCTCGTGCGTAGTCACCTCCTCGTGGTGAGACCTGGTAATTGGCATCGTTTTCCAAAAATTAATCAGTCGATTAATCTTTGGAAAACGATGCCAAGCTAAGAACTACGCACCAGTCCAGTTTGGGTCATCAAAAGCCGCGAAAAGAATTTTGGATGATCTAGACTGGATTGCACCGTGGGACACCGTGGGACACCGTGGGACACCGTTGGACACCGTTGGACATCGTGGGACAACGTTGGACACCGAGGGACATCGTGGGACAACGTTGGACACCGTTGGACAACGTTGGACACCGTTGAACACCGTGGAATATGTCTCCGCTCTGTGAAACCAATTCTGAGCCCATTCTGTACAACGATACTTATCTGACTTGGAACGAAATATAAAAATCTATTCCTCTTTTCTACTGAATTTTGCGGTTATTTTGTGCACGGAAGTGCGTCGCTTGAGTCCAGCGATTTTTCTTTCATTGTCTGTTTGTTCCGATTTCTTCTTGTTTCCCCATTTTTAAGAGAAGATTGTTGTGGTCACGTTAGAGTTTATAACTTTTCGATATTTTTAAAAGTTTAGAGTTGCGAAAATAAAACGTTAAACAGTTTAGTACAACGACTCGTATGTCCCATTTACAAGAACGTAACAACAACGAAATTGTATATGCAGTGTCAATAGCTTCGCTTTCTTTCTCTCGTTACTAACCCCAATCTATTAGGGGCGTGCTTTCCGTGGCATCGTTTCTTAATTACGTTTTTGCTGTTGCGTAAATCTCATTATTAATATGGTTTAATTAATGCGCGTTTATTTAACGATTCATTGAACATTAAGATAATGAAATTAAGTGGTTGTCTGAATCTTTCTGTTTTAACTTCTCTTCAATCGTCTATTTACTAAATAATACTATATTAATTTCTAATATTAGCTTCTTTCGTAACATTGTATAATGAAATTTGAGTTTGACTGTGATTTCATTTAATTATTTTATATACTTGTTTTAATTTCTAGTTATTTTTTGTGCAAGCTATTTATCGATAACAGAGACAATATAAAAGAAACAGGAAAATTAACATATGAACGTAAAGATTATTCATGATCAATCCAATGAATTTTTATGGTCAATTTAATGATCAATCCGATAAATTTATTTTAACTAAAACAGTTTTGTATGAATAATTTTGTTGTCTTTTTATTTGACCATGGGTAACGTTTGATATACAATTTATATTTGATACATATTTCATAATAGATAATTTCTTAATTATTTGGAATACTAAGATGAAGGTAAAGACGATTAAATAAATTATTCTATTACCGATGTATGAAATCATTCTCTTATCTCAAACGAATTTTTAACGAATTATCTTATTGTTTCAAATTGAGTTATATCACAACAATTCTCGTATCGAATTCAATTGTTTTTGTATATTATGTGAATTGACTACAAGTAACGTCATAAATTGGCAACTTAGTAACAGTTAGATTCAAATTCCTCGAAACAAGGTTTCGCGCGCGTTTGTGTAGTATTCTTTAAGTATATTTAGTGGCGAACTTTTGAATTCTCGCAAATATTTTCCAATATTTATAACACGCGACCATGGTGTATTAGTGGAATGTATATTTCGTATTCTAATAACGAAAATTCACAGTATATATTCTAATTGCGAACAATATAATTCTTGCAAATAATTGCATTGCATTCACGGTATTCTGAAGTATTTGTTCGCTATCGAGAAATATCTCACAATTTTCAACTAAATAATATTTTTCACACTTATTCCAATTTCTTAGTAATAATTTTTAAGCGTAAAAAAATAGCAGTATTTTCTAAATAAACGTCCGATAGGAAAAAGAAGCATATTGTCGAAACGATGTTTCGCTTCTTTTCCACACCCACCCCCAACTCCGCCCTTAAACAACTTTATTTTCAGGGAATATTTGTGACCGCGCGCAATGCGGTTGTAGAGTCAGTGTTTGCTACGCAATAGTTTCTTTCCAATGTTTTAAAATCACGATAACTTTGATTAAATTCGATCGAATAATCACACGCGAAAGTAATAAAATTTTATCAATCAAATTCGTACGCGATATTAGAGTTCTTGTTTGCCGATCATAATTTAAGCGGTCGCGGTAACGTAGTCTTTTATTTTTCTTTTTTTATATATTTATTTGTGTGAATATTCGTTTCCGGTATTAGAGTCAGTGCTTCCCTCAAGAGGACAAAGCCTCTCCAGGAGCTCAAGAACGTAAGTAGTTTTATATATCGTATTTCAATTTGTTCTACTTATTATTTATTTTGTTTGAAATAAAATAAAATGTTAATTACGAAATAAAAATGACTGATAATTTAGAAAGCTGTAAATTGTCCTTTTCTAATTGAAACAAAGTCTTCAAGTCTTAACATTAAAGTACAATAAAACTGTCTGATACGCATCAAAAATCACTGAATGTTTTATTCTCAAATTTTTATATTAGAGTTGCAATTTACATACTTATTAGAGTATAGTCTTTATTATTGCTAAAATTCCATGTTTCTTATTATGTATTTACGATATTAATGATGTTTTATATTTTGTTATAGACATAACACAGCTTCAACTTCTTTGTCTTCTTTGGGAATGCTCCATTGGTGGCTCAAAAGCCAAAAATGTAAGTATTTTTCCCTACCGTATTTCAATTATGTCTATTCTGTATATTTTTCTTTGATCACTATCAATTATGAAATACAATTTGATTGAAAATTTATGAGGTTAGCATTTTCCGAGGTTGTACTTTGATTAAAATAAAATAAGTGTCAAAGTCTTAATACCGAATTATGAAACAAAGGACTAACATATTTCAAAAATCATTAAATTCTTAATTTTTAGAATTTAAACTTTCATATTAGAGTTTCAGTTTTTATATTTATCAAAGTTTATTAAAATTTCAATCCTCGTTATTATTAAAGTCACTAAAGTTAATAAACCTTCATTTTTCATTATCTCCAACTTTTCAAATAGTCAGCAATCGCTCATCGTGTTTTGTTCTGTAACAGATTCTTCGCAACCACTGGACCCTACACGGTTCCTGATGATATTCGCTGGGGTGGCACAGCATCCAGAGTACGTCCTCTGTTTCTACGCTTCGAACGGTGAGTCGCATGCGTTTCTGTTCCTCCGGTCACTCAATCATGTCGTAGGATGAAAGGTCCGAATCGGCACGGGTGACCGGTTGTATTACGTAGAATTTTCTGCGAGCATAGTGACCGCGGGTATTTTTTATACCCGTGAGTAGTAACATTCTTTTTTGAAATTTATTAATTTAGGATAGGTCTTCTTGCACAGCGCGATTATAACAATTAATATTTTAATAGTTAGGTTAAACATATACACTCGAGAATATTCGTGTTACTTATAAATATGCATGTTGATATTCCGTATGAATATTAGTAAATACCAAATATCTACACGAATATACCTGTGTGACATAAATATACTTAATTTTTAGCAATGAATTGATCGTGACAATATTACGTCACGTTCGTTTATTTCACTTTGGCTAGAATTTAAAATATGAGTTAAAATTCATTTTTTCCGCACAAGAATGTGTGATATTTTACGTGCAAGAAGACACTTCGCGACAGGCAGATTTTCGAATCAAAGCAATAATCTTGAACACTGCTTCTGCACTTTCGAATATATGCTTTGATAAAGAAATCGCCTGAGATTATTTCTTTTTTAATAATATATTTAGAGTCAATTATTCCATTTGATCGAGTCTCAGTATTTTTCAATTAACGCTACCTTTTTTGCAATATTAAAATTTTGTTCTAATTTATTAAATTAATAAAGTAGAGTTACTCAGTTACTATCAAATTAATAAAGTAGATTTAATCAGAAACGAAATAGTAAAATATAAAATCAAAGAACGTTAGTCCGTTAAAGAAAAATTACATAAACTAATCATCTTTTTAGATCAGGATTTTCAGGTTTAACCCCTTCCGTGCCCATTGTCACGATCTCATTCACGTGCCCAGGTGCTACTTGAATGGGAGAAAGACATTGGGCACGATGATCTAGAATTAAGTAATGTAATAATTTCTCAGCGACTGACGATGCGTTAGTGTATCGTGCACGACGTATTTTCCACATTATGTATGCGTGTTGTTAGGCCGTGGAATTGCGTCGTTTTTTCTCATTCGTTAAAACTTCAAATATTAAAAATGTCGAGACATATATCGATTCAATTTACGTCTCGATACAATCATAATTTGTGATAATATCATCCACGCGATTAAGTGTAACCACGCTTCTAATATTGCCGTAAATTACAATTATAATTCCAAGTTTACTTACATTTATTTTAAAAGTATAATTTCTTTAGACGTGTTTTATCACGTTTTACGCAATGATCACTAGCCTTCGTCAGTCGATTTCAGGAAAAAGGTACGTACCTTAGAGCGTGCATGTTTGCTAAGCTCGGGTGTCGGAGGCGTCCCGGGACGTCCTCTCTAGTGTAGGACCTTTGCACCCGGGCGTTTGTGTGAGAACCGTGGAGCGAGTGTGTTGGTGTGCCCGTTTTGCATTTTTTAAATATAGCGCTAGGCAGGATAGGTAGTATACTTTCTGGTGTGTCTGTTAATTATAAGTAGGTAGGGCCGGGCAGGTTGGCACAGTCTCTGGTCGGGTAGGCACGTTTTCGTGTGACCAACCTGTTTCTGGAAATTTATTTGAAAAATCGACGGTGAAACTGGCACGAGTAGAGCATGCTCTCGTCTCTGGTTTTGCCTTTCGATTTTTCGAATTTCGCGGTCGCGGTCGCGAGTGGGCGAACGAACGTTTATCGCTCGAGCACGCACATGCGAGTGAGCAACGATCACCGCTGTGATCGTTGGTCAGTCCATGCGCGCTTCAATCAGCTTCCGCGGTTTATATTTTTATTTCACCTTTATAAGTTTTTTTTTTTGTTTGCGATTTAGAAGTCTCGAGCTTAGATTTAAGTTTCAGCGGGCATCGCGCTCGAAGAAAGAAGAGGCTATATGCCGAAGAGGCCCGGCAAACTGCCACTCAAGAGGGCAACTACCAATGGCTACCCATCCTCTGGGTCATCCAGAGCATGGGAAGTCATTGTTGTTACTACTTTGTCACTATGCTCGCTTTTAGTATTTGTAGTCGTAGTAGTAGTTTTTGTTTTTTTGACCGATGTATATATCGGTCCATCCTCCCATTGGGCAAATCGCGATTTTTTTATTAGTGTCGCGACAGATTAATTACGAGTTGAATTAGAGTTGCGAAACAACATCGCGGCTTTTCATTAGTGTGGCGGAAAATGATTACGGTTTGAATTAGAGTTGCGATAAAATGATAATCGCGTTTGCTTTAGAGTTGCGAATTACAATATCGTGCTTGTCCTTTGCAATTTTTATTATGAATTTTTAGAATTTCTTTTGGAATTATACTTTATTTTGGAATTAAAATTTATCCTGACTTCTATCTTTTTAAATTAGATTTTATAAACGTTAGTTTTTAATTAATTTTATAGTATTGCAAATACCAATGTCAGAATATTTGAAGTAGCTTTTTCATATAGTAAATAGTAATCTTCATTGAATTCACTGTAAAAATTAGCGTTGCGATATTCTTCCATCGCGAGTTCTACTAATTTTTCCCTTTAGCGTTGCGACAATGAATGATCGCGTTTTATCAAGTAGAGTTGCGTTTACAAAATGCCCAAACCTTCCGACTGCATTTGTCGGACATTATTCCTGGACCACGCGTACAGCTGCAAGAGCTGTACAAGTGTGGTCGTTCATCGGCAACCACCTAAATGGTTGCACTGCGATACATCGGCCCTCCATTCGCGATTTTTCTTATTAGTGTTTCGATATGTTAATTACGGGTTGTATTGGAGTTGCGAAATAACATCGCGGCTTTTTATTAGTGTGGCGAGAGAATGGTTACGGTTTGAATTAGAGTTGCGATAAAATGATAATCGCGTTTGCTTTAGAGTTGCGAATTACAATTGCGCGATTGTTTTTTGCAATTTTTATTATGAATTTTTAGAATTTTTTATAGAACTATACGTATCAGAATTTATCCTGTTTTCTATTGATTAAAATTAGATTGTAAAAATGTTAGTTCTCAATTAATTTTATAGTATTGTAAGTAGCAATACCAGAATATTTTTCATATAGTAAATAATAATTTTCATTAAATTCACTTGAAGAGTTAGCGTTGCGATAACGAACGATCGCGTTTCGTTAAGTAGAGTTGCGTTTACAGAATGCCCAAACCCTCCGACTGTATTTGTCGGACACTGTTCTTGGATCACACGATATAGCTGCAAAAGCTATGCAAGTGTGATCGTTCATCGGCAACCTCCTAAATGGTTGCACCACGATCTCTCGCTATTAGTGTTGCGTATTGTTTAAATACGAGTGCGTAGATTTAAATTTATTAGCGTTGCGTATCAAATTTCGGGAATTTTCAGAATTTTTTTTTTAAATGGTAGATTAATTGATATTGCAGATATAACGAAGCACTCTTCGCGTTTGATTTTGAGAATTTCCTGCGTCATAAATATTAGTAGTAAATTAGCGTTGCGAAACAAGAATATTCAGTTCCACTCTCGGCGTGTTGATCGGGTTCATATAGAGTGGAAGGCGATCGAATTTTAGTAGCCCTTCTGGCTACTGCTTTGTTTATTTTTCAGCGCCCCTTATTAATGCACCCCTTATTACTACGTTTATTACTGAAAATACTGCTATAAACATATTCCTTTGTCAGCGTTAACGTTACCACGACTGCTAAAATACAGACCTTTATTACGAATGTATAATATATATATATATTTACATGTATGAAATTGTGAGCGATTTCATGCGTAAAAAAGTATTATAATGAAATATCTTAATGTTGCTATGAGAGCTTGAAATATTTTTTAAAATGTAATTCATTGCGATTGGAATTAATGCTGGTGATTGTTCGTTCTTAGAACCATTACTTTTTCGACCGCGATATTTTTAATCTTCTAACAGTAATGTAAAATTTTATAAATATTCGAATTTCATTTGCATGAAACAAAAGTTCGTTCGCGATAATCGTCACGTTTGTAGCAAAAATTCTAAAAAAAATGATCTATGCACATACCTTTCGGTTGAGTATGTTGCAAATCACTATGTTGTTATAGAAAATAACAGATACTGCCAAAACTTAAAACACAAAGCAAGTGATTTTATAATAATCGGGTTTTCTCTCATTTTAGTTATTCCGAATGAACTTTTCAATTTTTAATTCAGCTTAAATTCAATTACTTACAATTCTTGTTTTCAACGGAACCCTAGTTTCGATTAAAAAGATGCAAATGATTCTCTATATTTGCTAAAATTTAAGCAATAGTAATTTGATCTATAATTGACCATTAGTAATAGTTTACTTTTCACGTACAAAATGTTCTCGTTTTAAAAATGCCTGTTTCTTTCATATACCAAATCCAGTAAGTGAGTTTGTTTCAGATCTATCAATTTACAGAAAATACATTTCAGTTACATATTTGAAAATTTCACAGCATATTAAATATGTATGCTAGATACCCAAATGATTTTTCTTTCATTGTCTGATTGTTCGGGCTTCTTCCTGTTTTCCCATTTTTATATATATAACTTTTCGATATCTTCGTAAGTTTAGTACAACGAGTCGTACGTCTTTTTTGCAAAACTTAAAATTGTATATGCAATATCAATAGTTTCATCTTCCTTCTCTCGTTCCAAGTTAGACAAATGTATCTTTGATACCGAATGTTACCAGTACGATTGCGAATTATTGTACAATTTTGTATTGATCATTGTAATAGTTTTCGTAGATTAATCAGATGATTAATTTTTGGAAAACGACTACATCGATCGGTACAAGAATTGTACAATAATTCGATACCAAGCTAAGAACCACGCAGATACAGTCCAGTTTAAATCACGAAAAGCTATGAAGAGAATTTTCGATAATCTAAACAGGACTGCACCGTGGGACACCGTTGGTCCAGTGTGGATCTCCAAATGCCGCGAAAAGAATTTTGTGTGATCTAGACTGGACTGCAACGCTGGACACCGTGGGACACCGTGGGACGTCGTGGGACAACGTGGGCAACGTGGGACAACGTGGGACAACGTGGGACAACGTGGGACAACGTGGGACAACGTGGGACAACGTGGGACAACGTGGGACATCATTGGTCCAGTTTGGATCACCAAAAGCCTCTAAGAGAATTTTGGATGATGTAGACTGGACTGCACCGTGGGACACCGTGGGACATCATTGGTCCAGTTTGGATCACCAAAAGCCTCTAAGAGAATTCTGGATGATCTAGACTGGACTGCACCGTGGGACACCATTGGTCCGGTTTGGATCACCAAAAGCCTCTAAGAGAATTTTGGATGATCTAGACTGGACTGCACCGTGGGACACCGTGGGACATCATTGGTTCAGTTTGGATCACCAAAAGCCTCTAAGAGAATTTTGGATGATCTAGACTGGACTGCACCGTGGGACATCATTGGTCCAGTTTGGATCACCAAAAGCCTCTAAGAGAATTTTGGATGATCTAGACTGGACTGCACCGTGGGACATCATTGGTCCAGTTTGGATCACCAAAAGCCTCTAAGAGAATTTTGGATGATCTAGACTGGACTGCACCGTGGGACATCATTGGTCCAGTTTGGGTCACCAAAAGCCTCTAAGAGAATTCTGGATGATCTAGACTGGACTACACCGTGGGACACCATTGGTCCAGTTTGGATCACCAAAAGCCTCTAACAGAATTTTGGATGATCTAGACTGGACTGCACCGTTGGACACCGTGGGACGTCGTTGGACACCGCTGGACACCGTGGGACGTCGTGGGACAACGTGGGACGGCGTGGGACACCGTGGGACATCGTTGGACATCGATGGACACCGTTGGCCAACGTGGGACACCGTGGGACGTCGCTGGACACCGTGGGACGTCGCTGGACACCGTGGGACAACGTGGGACAACGTGGGACACCGTGGGACCTCGTTGGACACCGTGGGATGTCGTTGGACATCGCTGGACATCGTTGGACATCGCTGGACATCGTTGGACATCGTTGGACAACGTGGGACAACGTGGGACAACGTGGGACAACGTGGGACAACGTGGGACAACGTGGGACAACGTGGGACAACGTGGGACAACGTGGGACAACTTGGGACAACGTGGGACAACGTGGGACAACGTGGGATGCGTGCGTTTTAGCCTTAATTAGTCATACGATAGGTACCTGTGTTATATATTGTAATGCATTGTAAGCTCATTCTATACAACGGTACTTGTCTATCTTGGAATCAATTCTTCGAGTTTTATCGTTGGAAAATTAAAATTCTTTTCTCTCTTGATCTCCTCGCTTATCACTTAGAAAAAAAAAATTGTTTTCGCGGTTTATCGGTTCACGATCGCTCAGTTCTTGCAAACTGCCGCGTGGCGTACTCACTCGCGCGTATTCCGGGTACGTGCGGGTCAACGTACACTGGACAACTCTTTGATTCGTAGGTCGCCCAAGAACACCTCTTGTCTCGGTGACTACTCGACGACTGCTCATCGTTTGCCTCGAATCGCGGGCGTTGTCATCACGCTGGTGATACCTGTGAATCTGTCGACGATCGAGTCGCAGGTCCGCAATCCTGTCCGATTGGTACTTCGGTACTTGGACAGGGACCTGCATTTAACGTCCTCCGTAATTCTGTTCGAACCCGCGTGGGTGGACCCCACTGTTCAGTTGGGGCCTTGCCTTCGTAATCCTGTTCAGCGGTCCCTCCCCGGGTTCATCTTGTTCAGTTGGAGTGTGTTAAATTGCAGGTCCATTTGCTGGACACTGGTATCATCGGCAAGTGCCATCGACCGCGATAAGTTTCAAACGACGTGACAGGAATCGAGCGAAGGTCAATGCTTGGGCTTCCGCTGAACCTCAGGGTTATCCAGTGGACGGGAGTACGTCACGTAGGTTTGTTAGTTCCTTCGAGAGATCGCGATTACGTTCGTTCCGGGCGAGTCGCTGTTTTTCTTTCATCGTCCGATTGTCGGGGCTCCTTTTCAATAGTAGTAGCCTCACTTGTTATCTTTCGTTCCAAGTTAGACAAATGTATCTTTGATACGGGATGTTGCTGATAGGGTTGCGAATTATTGTACGATGTTTGTACCGATCGATGTAATGTTTGTGTGTGAGATACATGTTGCGTTGTGTGGGAGATAGATATCGCGTCGTGTAAGCTTTGTTTCACGTTTGTAAAGATCGGTGTAACTGCTGCGTAGGAGATAGGTGTTTCGCGGTTAGGCTACGAAGTATCTATCTCTTTACGCAGGCCCATGATCGCGTAGAGTCAGAACTCGACATTCTTACCAATAGGTTGAATGTCGAGACCGATGCATGACGTTAAATAACTCATGGGCGGGTCTCGTGCGTAGTCACCTCCTCGTGGTGAGACCTGGTAATTGGCATCGTTTTCCAAATATTAATCAGTTGATTAATCTTTGGAAAACGATGCCAAGCTAAGAACTACGCACCAGTCCAGTTTGGGTCACCAAAAGCCGCGAAAAGAATTTTGGATGATCTAGACTGGATTGCACCGTGGGACACCGTGGGACACCGTGGGACGCCGTTGGACACCGCTGGACACCGTTGGACACCGTTGGACACCGAAGGACATCGTGGGACAACGTTGGACACCGAAGGACATCGTGGGACAACGTTGGACACCGAGGGGCATCGTGGGACAACGTTGGACACCGAGGGACATCGTGGGACAACGTTGGATACCGTTGGACAACGTTGGACACCGTTGGATATGTCTTGACTCTCAAACCCATTCTGACCCCATTCTGTACAACGATACTTATCTGACTTGGAACGATATATAAAAATCCATTCTTCTTTTCCACTGAATCTTGCGATCATTTTGTGCACGGGAGTGTGTCGCGTGAGTCCAATGATTCTTTCGAAAGATCGCGAACGAATGAGTTCGCGCCGCGATTTTTCTTTCATTGTCCGTTTGTTCCGGCTTCTTCTTGTTTCCCCATTTTTAAGGAAAGATTATTGCGATCGTGTTAGAGTTTATAACTTTTCGATATTTTCAAAAGTTTAGAGTTGCGGAAATATTTGATACATATTTCATAATAGATAATTTCTTAATTATTTGGAATACTAAGATGAAGGTAAAGACGATTAAATAAATTATTCTATTACCGATGTATGAAATCATTCTCTTATCTCAAACGAATTTTTAACGAATTATCTTATTGTTTCAAATTGAGTTATATCACAACAATTCACGTATCGAATTCAATTTTTTTTTGTATATTATGTGATTTGACTACAAGTAACGTTATAAACTTGCGACTTAGTAACAATTAGATTCAAATACCTCGAAACAAGGTTTCGCGCGCGTTTGTGTAGTATTCTTTAAGTATATTTAGTGGCGAACTTTTGAATTCTCGCAAATATCTTCCAATATTTATAACACGCGACCATGGTGTATTAGTGAAATGTATATTTCATATTCTAATAACGAAAATTCACAGTATATATTCCAATAGCGAACAGTATAATTTTTGCAAGCGATTGCATTGCATTCGCAATATTTGTAAGCATTTGTTCCCTATCGAGAAATATCTCACAATTTTCAACTAAATAATATTTTTCAAACTTACTCCAATTTCTTAATAACAATTTTTAAGCGTAAAAGAATAGCAGTATTTTCTAAATAAACGTTCGATAGGAAAAAGAAGCATATTGTCGAAACGATGTTTCGCTTCTTTTCCACACCCACCCCCAACCCCGCCCTTAAACAACTTTATTTTCAGGGAATATTTGTGACCGCGCGCAATGCGGTTGTAGAGTCAGTGTTTGCTACGCAATAGTTTCTTTCCAATATTTTAAAATCACGATAACTTTGATTAAATTCGATCGAATAATCACACGCGAAAGTAATAAAATTTTATCAATCAAATTCGTACGCGATATTAGAGTTCTTGTTCGCCGATCATAATTTAAGCGGTCGCGGTAACGTAGTCTTTTATTTTTCTTTCTTTATATATTTATTTGTTTGAATATTCGTTTTCGGTATTAGAGTCAGTGCCTCCCTCAAGAGGATAAAGCCTCTCCAGGAGCTCAAGAACGTAAGTAGTTTTATATATCGTATTTCAATTTGTTCTATTTATTATTTATTTTGTTTGAAATAAAATAAAATGTTAATTACGAAATAAAAATGACTGATAATTTAGAAAGCTGTAAATTGTCCTTTTTTAATTGAAACAAAGTCTTCAAGTCTTAACATTAAAGTACAATAAAACTGTCTGATACGCATCAAAAATCACTGAATGTTTTATTCTCAAATTTTTATATTAGAGTTGCAATTTACATACTTATTAGAGTATAGTCTTTATTATTGCTAAAATTCCATGTTTCTTATTATGTATTTACGATATTAATGATGTTTTATATTTTGTTATAGACATATCACAGCTTCAACTTCTTTGTCTTCTTTGGGAATGCTCCAATGGTGGCTCAAAAACCAAAAATGTAAGTATTTTTCCCTACCGTATTTCAATTATGTCTATTCTGTATATTTTTCTTTGATCACTATCAATTATGAAATATAATTTGATTGAAAATTTATGAGGTTAGCATTTTTCGAGGTTGTACTTTCATTAAAATAAAATAAACGTTAAAGTCTTAATACCGTATTAGAGAACAAATGACTAACATATTTCAAAAATCATTACATTCTTAATTTTTAGATTTTAAACTTTCATATTAGAGTTTCAGTTTTTATATTTATCAAAGTTTATTAAAATTTCAATCCTCGTTATTATTAAAGTCACTAAAGTTAATAAACCTTCATTTTTCATTATCTCCAACTTTTCAAATAGTCAGCAATCGCTCATCGTGTTTTGTTCTGTAACAGATTCTTCGCAACCACTGGACCCTACACGGTTCCTGATGATATTCGCTGGGGTGGCACAGCATCCAGAGTACGTCCTCTGTTTCTACGCTTCGAACGGTGAGTCGAATGCGTTTCTGTTCCTCCGGTCACTCAATCATGTCGTAGGATGAAAGGTCCGAATCGGCACGGGTGACCGGTTGTATTACGTAGAATTTTCTGCGAGCATAGTGACCGCGGGTATTTTTTATACCCGTGAGTAGTAACATTCTTTTTTGAAATTTGTTAATTTAGGATAGGTCTTCTTGCACAGCGCGATTATAACAATTAGTATTTTAATAGTTAGGTTAAACATATACACTCGAGAATATATTCGTGTTACTTATAAATATGCATGTTAATATTCCGTATGAATATTTGTAAATGCCAAATATCTACACGAATATACTTGTGTGACATAAATATACTTAATTTTTAGCAATGAATTGATCGTGACAATATTACGTCACGTTCGTTTATTTCGCTTTGGCTAGAATTTAAAATATGAGTTAAAATTCATTTTTTCCGCACAAGAATGTGTGATATTTTACGTGCAAGAAGACACTTCGCGACAGGCAGATTTTCGAATCAAAGCAATAATCTTGAACACTGCTTCTGCACTTTCGAATATATGCTTTGATAAAGAAATCGCCTGAGATTATTTCTTTTTTAATAATATATTTAGAGTCAATTATTCCATTTGATCGAGTCTCAGTCTTTATCAATTATCGCTACCTTTTTTGCAATATTAAAATTTTGTTCCAATTTATTAAATTAATAAAGTAGAGTTACTCAGTTACTATTAAATTAATAAAGTAGATTTAATCAGAAACGAAGTAGTAAAATATAAAATCAAAGAACGTTAGTCCGTTAAAGAAAAATTACATAAACTAATCATCTTTTTAGATCAGGATTTTCAGGTTTAACCCCTTCCGTGCCCATTGTCAGGATCTCATTCACGTGCCCAGGTGCTACTTGAATGGGAGAAAGACATTGGGCACGATGATCTAGAATTAAGTAATGTAATAATTTCTCAGCGACTGACGATGCGTTAGTGTATCGTGCACGACGTATTTTCCACATTATGTATGCGTGTTGTTAGGCCGTGGAATTGCGTCGTTTTTTCTCATTCGTTAAAACTTCAAATATTAAAAATGTCGAGACATATATCGATTCAATTTACGTCTCGATACAATTACAATTTCTGATAATATCATCCACGCGATTAAGTGTAACCACGCTTTTAATATTGCCGTAAATTACAATTATAATTCCAAGTTTACTTACATTTATTTTAAAAGTATAATTTCTTTAGACGTGTTTTATCACGTTTTACGCAATGGTCACTAGCCTTCGTCAGTCGATTTCAGGAAAAAGGTACGTACCTTAGAGCGTGCATGTTTGCTAAGCTCGGGTGTCGGAGGCGTCCCGGGACGTTCTCTCTAGTGTAGGACCTTTGCACCCGGGCGTTTGTGTGAGAACCGTGGAGCGAGTGTGTTGGTGTGCCCGTTTTGCCATTTTTTAAATATAGCGCTAGGCAGGATAGGTAGTATACTTTCTGGCGTGTCTGTTAATTATAAGTAGGCAGGGCCGGGCAGGTTGGCACAGTCTCTGGTCGGGTAGGCGCGTTTTCGCGTGACCAACCTGTTTCTGGAAATTTATTTGAAAAATCGACGGTGAAACTGGCACGAGTAGAGCATGCTCTCGTCTCTGGTTTTGCCTTTCGATTTTTCGAATTTCGCGGTCGCGGTCGCGAGTGGGCGAACGAACGTTTATCGCTCGAGCACGCACATGCGAGTGAGCAACGATCACCGCTGTGATCGTTGGTCAGTCCATGCGCACTTCAATCAGCTTCCGCGGTTTATATTTTTATTTCACCTTTATAAGTTTTTTTTTTGTTTGCGATTTAGAAGTCTCGAGCTTAGATTTAAGTTTCAGCGGGCATCGCGCTCGAAGAAAGAAGAGGCTATATGCCGAAGAGGCCCGGCAAACTGCCACTCAAGAGGGCAACTACCAATGGCTACCCATCCTCTGGGTCATCCAGAGCATGGGAAGTCATTGTTGTTACTACTTTGTCACTATGCTCGCTTTTAGTATTTGTAGTCGTAGTAGTAGTTTTTGTTTTTTTGACCGATGTATATATCGGTCCATCCTCCCATTGGGCAAATCGCGATTTTTTTATTAGTGTCGCGACAGATTAATTACGAGTTGAATTAGAGTTGCGAAACAACATCGCGGCTTTTCATTAGTGTGGCGGAAAATGATTACGGTTTGAATTAGAGTTGCGATAAAATGTTAATCGTGTTTGCTTTAGAGTTGCGAATTACAATATCGTGCTTGTCTTTTGCAATTTTTATTATGAATTTTTAGAATTTCTTTTGGAATTATACGTATCAAAATTTATCCTGTCTTCTATTTTTTTAAATTAGATTTTATAAATGTTAGTTTTTAATTAATTTTATAGTATTGCAAATACCAATACCAGAATATTTGAAGTAGCTTTTTCATATAGTAAATAGTAATCTTCATTGAGTTCACTGTAAAAATTAGCGTTGCGATATTCTTCCATCGCGAGTTCTACTAATTTTTCCCTTTAGCGTTGCGATAATGAATGATCGCGTTTTATCAAGTAGAGTTGCGTTTACAAAATGCCCAAACCTTCCGACTGCATTTGTCGGACATTATTCCTGGATCACACGTACAGCTGCAAGAGCTGTACAAGTGTGATCGTTCATCGGCAACCACCTAAATGGTTGCACTGCGATATATCGGCCCTCCATTCGCGATTTTTCTTATTAGTGTTTCGATATGTTAATGACGGGTTGTATTAGAGTTGCGAAATAACATCGCGGCTTTTTATTAGTGTGGCGAGAGAATGGTTACGGTTTGAATTAGAGTTGCGATAAAATGATAATCGCGTTTGCTTTAGAGTTGCGAATTACAATTGCGCGATTGTTTTTTGCAATTTTTATTATGAATTTTTAGAATTTTTTATAGAACTATACGTATCAGAATTTATCCTGTTTTCTATTGATTAAAATTAAATTGTAAAAATGTTAGTTCTCAATTAATTTTATAGTATTGCAAGTAGCAATACCAGAATATTTTTCATATAGTAAATAATAATTTTCATTAAATTCACTTTAAGAGTTAGCGTTGCGATATTGTTCCATCGCGAGTTCTACTAATTTTTCCTGTTAGCGTTGCGATAACGAACGATCGCGTTTTGTTAAGTAGAGTTGCGTTTACAGAATGCCCAAACCCTCCGACTGTATTTGTCGGACACTGTTCTTGGATCACACGATATAGCTGCAAAAGCTATGCAAGTGTGATCGTTCATCGGCAACCTCCTAAATGGTTGCACTACGATCTCTCGCTATTAGTGTTGCGTATTGTTTAAATACGAGTGCGTCGATTTAAATTTATTAGCGTTGCGTATGAAATTTCGGAAATTTTTAGAATTTTTTTTTTAAATGGTAGATTAATTGATATTGCAGATATAACAAAGCACTCTTCGCGTTTGATTTTGAGAATTTCCTGCGTCATAGATATTAGTAGTAAATTAGCGTTGCGAAACAAGAATATTCAGTTCCACTCTCGGCGCGTTGATCGGGTTCATATAGAGTGGAAGGCGATCGAATTTTAGTAGCCCTTCTGGCTACTGCTTTGTTTATTTTTCAGCGCCCCTTATTAATGCACCCCTTATTACTACGTTTATTACTGAAAATACTGCTATAAACATATTCCTTTGTCAGCGTTAACGTTACCACGACTGCTAAAATACAGAACTTTATTACGAATGTATAATATATATATATATTTACATGTATGAAATTGTGAGCGATTTCATGCGTAAAAAAGTATTATAATGAAATATCTTAATGTTGCTATGAGAGCTTGAAATATTTTTTAAAATGTAATTCATTGCGATTGGAATTAATACCGGTGATTGTTCGTTCTTAGAACCATAACATTTAGAATGTTTTCGACCGCGATATTTTTAATCTTCTAACAGTAATGTAAAATTTTATAGATATTCGAATTTCATTTGCATGAAACAAAAGTTCGTTCGCGATAATCGTCACGTTTGTAGCAAAAATTCTGAAAAAAATGATCTATGCACATACCTTTCGGTTGAGTATGTTGCAAATCACTATGTTGTTATAGAAAATAACAGATACTGTCAAAAGTTAAAACACAAAGCAAGTGGTTTTATAATAATCGGGTTTTCTCTCATTTTAGTTATTCCAAATGAACTTTTCAATTTTTAATTAAAGCTTAAATTCAATTACTTACAATTCTTGTTTTCAACGGAACCCTAGTTTCGATTAAAAAGATGCAAATGATTCTCTATATTTGCTAAAATTTAATCAATAGTAATTTGATCTATAATTGACCATTAGTAATAGTTTACTTTTCACGTACAAAATGTTCTCGTTTTAAAAATGCCTGTTTCTTTCATATACCAAATCCAGTAAGTGAGTTTGTTTCAGATCTATCAATTTACAGAAAATACATTTCAGTTACATATTTGAAAATTTCACAGCATATTAAATATGTATGCTAGATACCCAAATGATTTTTCTTTCATTGTCTGATTGTTCGGGCTTCTTCCTGTTTTCCCATTTTTATATATATAACTTTTCGATATCTTCGTAAGTTTAGTACAACGAGTCGTACGTCTTTTTTGCAAGACTTTAAATTGTATATGCAATATCAATAGTTTCATCTTCCTTCTCTCGTTCCAAGTTAGACAAATGTATCTTTGATACCGAATGTTACCAGTACGATTGCGAATTATTGTACAATTTTGTATTGATCATTGTAATTGTTTTCGTAGATTAATCAGATGATTAATTTTTGGAAAACGACTACATCGATCGGTACAAAAATTGTACAATAATTCGATACCAAGCTAAGAACCACGCAGATACAGTCCAGTTTAAATCACGAAAAGCTATGAAGAGAATTTTCGATAATCTAAACAGGACTGCACCGTGGGACACCGTTGGTCCAGTGTGGATCTCCAAATGCCGCGAAAAGAATTTTGTGTGATCTAGACTGGACTGCAACGCTGGACACCGTTGGACACCGTGGGACGTCGTGGGACAACGTGGGACAACGTGGGACAACGTGGGACAACGTGGGACAACGTGGGACAACGTGGGACAACGTGGGACAACGTGGGACAACGTGGGACATCATTGGTCCAGTTTGGATCACCAAAAGCCTCTAAGAGAATTCTGGATGATCTAGACTGGACTGCACCGTGGGACACCATTGGTCCGGTTTGGATCACCAAAAGCCTCTAAGAGAATTTTGGATGATCTAGACTGGACTGCACCGTGGGACACCGTGGGACATCAATGGTTCAGTTTGGATCACCAAAAGCCTCTAAGAGAATTTTGGATGATCTAGACTGGACTGCACCGTGGGACATCATTGGTCCAGTTTGGATCACCAAAAGCCTCTAAGAGAATTCTGGATGATCTAGACTGGACTACACCGTGGGACATCATTGGTCCAGTTTGGATCACCAAAAGCCTCTAAGAGAATTCTGGATGATCTAGACTGGACTACACCGTGGGACACCATTGGTCCAGTTTGGATCACCAAAAGCCTCTAAGAGAATTTTGGATGATCTAGACTGGACTGCACCGTGGGACACCGTGGGACATCAATGGTTCAGTTTGGATCACCAAAAGCCTCTAAGAGAATTTTGGATGATCTAGACTGGACTGCACCGTGGGACATCATTGGTCCAGTTTGGATCACCAAAAGCCTCTAAGAGAATTCTGGATGATCTAGACTGGACTACACCGTGGGACACCATTGGTCCAGTTTGGATCACCAAAAGCCTCTAAGAGAATTCTGGATGATCTAGACTGGACTACACCGTGGGACACCATTGGTCCAGTTTGGATCACCAAAAGCCTCTAAGAGAATTTTGGATGATCTAGACTGGACTGCACCGTTGGACACCGTGGGACGTCGTTGGACACCGCTGGTCACCGTGGGACGTCGTGGGACAACGTGGGATGGCGTGGGACACCGTGGGACGGCGTGGGACACCGTGGGACGTCGTTGGACATCGATGGACACCGTTGGCCAACGTGGGACACCGTGGGACAACGTGGGACACCGTGGGACCTCGTTGGACTCCGTGGGACGTTGGTGGACATCGTTGGACATCGCTGGACATCGTTGGACATCGTTGGACAACGTGGGACAACGTGGGACGTCGTTGGACACCGTGGGACGTCGCTGGACACCGTGGGACAACGTGGGACAAAGTGGGACAACGTGGGACAACGTGGGACAACGTGGGACAACGTGGGACAACGTGGGACAACGTGGGACAACGTGGGACAACGTGGGACAACGTGGGACAACGTGGGACAACGTGGGACAACGTGGGACAACGTGGGACAACTTGGGACAACGTGGGACAACGTGGGATGCATGCGTTTTAGCCTTAATTAGTCATACGATAGGTACCTGTGTTATGTATTGTAATGCATTGTAAGCTCATTCTATACAACGGTACTTGTCTATCTTGGAATCAATTCTTCGAGTTTTATCGTTGGAAAAATAAAATTCTTTTCTCTCTTGATCTCCTCGCTTATCACTTAGAAAAAAAAAATTGTTTTCGCGGTTTATCGGTTCACGATCGCTCAGTTCTTGCAAACTGCCGCGTGGCGTACTCACTCGCGCGTATTCCGGGTACGTGCGGGTCAACGTACACTGGACAACTCTTTGATTCGTAGGTCGCCCAAGAACACCTCTTGTCTCGGTGACTACTCGACGACTGCTCATCGTTTGCCTCGAATCGCGGGCGTTGTCATCACGCTGGTGATACCTGTGAATCTGTCGACGATCGAGTCGCAGGTCCGCAATCCTGTCCGATTGGTACTTCGGTACTTGGACAGGGACCTGCATTTAACGTCCTCCGTAATTCTGTTCGAACCCGCGGGGGTGGACCCCACTGTTCAGTTGGGGCCTTGCCTTCGTAATCCTGTTCAGCGGTCCCTCCCCGGGTTCAACTTGTTCAGTTGGAGTGTGTTAAATTGCAGGTCCATTTGTTGGACACTGGTATCATCGGCAAGTGCCATCGACCGTGATAAGTTTCAAACGACGTGACAGGAATCGAGCGAAGGTCAATGCTTGGGCTTCCGCTGAACCTCAGGGTTATCCAGTGGACGGGAGTACGTCACGTAGGTTTGTTAGTTCCTTCGAGAGATCGCGATTACGTTCGTTCCGGGCGAGTCGCTGTTTTTCTTTCATCGTCCGATTGTCGGGGCTCCTTTTCAATAGTAGTAGCCTCACTTGTTATCTTTAGTTCCAAGTTAGACAAATGTATCTTTGATACGGGATGTTGCTGATAGGGTTGCGAATTATTGTACGATGTTTGTACGGATCGATGTAATGTTTGTGTGTGAGATACATGTTGCGTTGTGTGGGAGATAGATATCGCGTCGTGTAAGCTTTGTTTCACGTTTGTAAAGATCGGTGTAACTGCTGCGTAGGAGATAGGTGTTTCGCGGTTAGGCTACGAAGTATCTATCTCTTTACGCAGGCCCATGATCGAGTAGAGTCAGAACTCGACATTCTTGCCAATAGGTTGAATGTCGAGACCGATGCATAACGTTAAATAACTCATGGGCGGGTCTCGTGCGTAGTCACCTCCTCGTGGTGAGACCTGGTAATTGGCATCGTTTTCCAAAAAAAGAAAAAAGAAAAATTTATTAGTCGATCGATCTTTGGAAAACGATGCCAAGCTAAGAACTACGCACCAGTCCAGTTTGTGTCACCAAAAGCGGCGAAAAGCTCAGTGTCAGACTTAAAATTCCAAATCGACAAAATATTCAATTTAATCATCTTAGAAAAACAAGGTACAATAAGTCCACAGATCATTGATCACGGAACTTTTAATAGCAATTACGGCCAAGTACTAGGTAGGAAAACAGAAGGAAACGCTTTTATAGCAAAGGAAGAGAATTTCCAAAGTATTTCACGTATGTCAGAACTCACATTGCTTACTCTACAAAACAAAGTTTTCTTTATAATTTCGGTACCAAGAATTATAGACATGGAATGGGATATAAAGCAAATATGCCCCATACCATCTCTCACGAACAAGGTCTTTTTAGCACAATTGGTAGTTAATCCGGTATTCTTAACGTCAGGAGTAAATTACATCGATGCAGCTCAAATCTATTTGAATAAGCAATGCCGTTCTATATGTAATTGTTACATTTCTAAACAAACTCAGCCGATTCACGAGCGCCGAGTAAAACACGATCGTAACTCTGAAATCTTAAGCGCAGAAAATACTGTCAAATTCTGTAAGGTGGTAGTTTATAACATCTAAGATATAACTTTCATTCCGGTAAATGCTTGTTACGATCGTTCGCGGAGAGACGCGATCGCGAGAAAAACGCGTAAGCGAGAGGCTTAAATTGTCGCTACGATTCATATAATCGACGTCGCGATTAGTCGTTCCTCTTGTTTCGATTAAGATAACAGGGGTGGTTCGATGAATTTAACACTGTGTCAACTGGTTAATATAGCGTGTATATTCAACAATAAATGGTACAGTAATAAGATCGTCAGAAATTATTTGGCAATGAATAAAGTTAATGCGTTACAGAAATTCTACTCGACTTTTTATTTTTCTCGATATTCGTTAGACTAAGCGACTTTCTTCGTCCGAGCTCTCGATGTATACAGTATGAATTTTCAAAGGAGAACCTTAAACCGAACCTTTGTCTTTCCGTGAGACAACCCCCACTACGCTCGGATCACGCCACCGATCACGCCGATAATGACGTATGCCGACTTCTTTGTGTGAATGGAAGAACGGTCCGAAATCGACGGTTCCAGAACTCGCTGCTTTGTGTGAACTATGCGCTCGTCGAGACATTGTACGTTTTTCGTAAATGTTTTTGGTAAATTTTATAAAAACACGATTTCTACACTATTGTGCACTTTCCAAAAGATTACAGATTGATTAAAAATTAAAATGCAACCTGAACGTAAATATATAACCGCTATTTGTACACGAATTTGTTATGGATCAATAAAATATTACTTGGGTGAGAAAAAAACGTCAAAGGGGCATAACAATCGACAAATATTGAAAAGAATTATGAATGCAATCACAGTTATCGGTAAGCGAGGATTAAGTTACAAAGAGTGTAAATCTGAGGCATCTTACAGCAGAAAATAAAACAGAAGATTATGGTAACATTTTACATGGTACATTTGCTTAGTAAATATGAGACTCTTTTGAAGGGACACAAAAATGCGTAAAAACCACTAAAAAGATCTAAAAAAGATCCCAGATAAAAGTAGGGAATTTTGGATAACGTGGATTTCTAAGATTACAATTAGTAAGTTCATTAAAGCAGTCAGTGCGCACTACTTCAAGAGACAATAGCAAAGGAAGCAATCGGATCAAAAATGCTTCCAGTACAAATCGACTGCATGCAAGATATATTATATCAAAAATAGAAATATGTTGAATTACTATACGTTATATTTCTAACTTTACTTACAAAAGGCTCTTAGCTATCGTAAAGCGAAAATCTACAACAAGGGAAATTGAGTTTGAGTTTGTAAAATAAATATGGATCGCTAATAAGATTCATGTTAAAATAGGTATAAATAACTCAAGAGAGACGACGTGGCAAATATACAAAGTTAGTGTAATAGATCCTTTGATAGATCTAACGAAGAAATACCTAACCGCGATTACAGCTAATTAGTTCGTATTATTTGCTACGTAATTAATAACTGTATCACGTACATCGATGCAGGCGCTATTGAGGATAAAAGAGCCATTTTATGTTACAACTATAACAAGTAAATTTAATCGTTTAACTTGAGAGGAATTAAAAAGGTAGCTGACTTTTAAGTAAGCATTAAATAAGAATTTTAAGTATCGGACGCAGTGATGTAGGTGTTACTCAAGAAAAAGGAACATTTAATTTTGTAATTAGCACGAGTAAATGAACCAATATCGATAATATAATATAATGTTTAATATGAATTTTATCTGTCCGATTATTTAATACCTTAACTTATTTCACAGTAATGTCATCGACTGCCGTTAGACTTTTTGTTCCTTTTTGTTCAAACCAATTGATAGTCGAAAACTAGTGTCAGAGAAGCGTGAAATTAGTCTCAGCTTGTAGAAACTATTAAAATGAGAAAAATGAATATCGTATTAAATTGTTGGAGGCGACAATTTACAATAAATATTAAGAAATTGTTCAATGTGATTTTGTTCTAACGGAAAAATCGTCTTTTGCTATGTCAAAAGATCGTTACCGTTCGATTGACATCTCGACGCTTTGTAAAGGCATATAAGGAACACGGAAATCGCGCGCGAGCTCTTTTGCGCCTGAACTGCCGGAGAGTGAACATCGAGAAGAACTTAAATAGAAGGTGAATAAACAAAAAATATTAACAATAATGTCTGAGTCGTTAATTTATAACACTTAAGCTATTAATTTATAACATTTAAGCTATTAATTTACAATATTTAAGCTATTAATTTACAACATTTAAGCTATTAATTTACAACATTTAAGGTATTAATTTACAGCATTTAAATTGTTATTTTATACATTTAAGCCATCAATTTCTAACATTTAAACTATTAATTTATAACATGTAAGCCATTAATTTATAACACTTATGCTATTAATTTATAGCATTTAAGCTATTAATTTATGACATTTAAGCTGTTAATTCATAATATTTAAGCTATTAATTTACAACACTTATGCTATTAATTTACAACATTTAAACTGTTATTTTATATATTTAAACCATTAATTCCTAACATTTAAACTATTAATATCTAACATTCAAACTATTA
The DNA here is from genome assembly GCA_037178635.1 of Bombus dahlbomii. Classification (NCBI taxonomy): domain Eukaryota; kingdom Metazoa; phylum Arthropoda; class Insecta; order Hymenoptera; family Apidae; genus Bombus; species Bombus dahlbomii. Next base: position 24,163 of record CM074112.1, on the reverse strand, counting down.
ATTTATAACATTTAAGCTACTAATTTATAGCATTTAAACTTATTTTATACATTTAAGTCATAAATTTCTAACATTTATACTATTAATTTATATCATCTAAGCCATTAATTTTTACCATTTAAGCCATTAATCTAAAACAATTACTCCATTAACTCTTAACAGTTATACCAATAATTTATAACCATATCCTCCCATTAATTCAAAGTATTATATAATTGAATACCATCAATTCCTTGTGAGTAAATTAATGATTTGACATTCCTATGACATTCTTGCCAATAGGTTGAATGTCGAGACCGATGCATGACGTTAAATAACTCATGGGCGGGTCTCGTGCGTAGTCACCTCCTCGTGGTGAGACCTGGTAATTGGCATCGTTTTCCAAATATTAATCAGTTGATTAATCAGTTGATTAATCTTTGGAAAACGATGCCAAGCTAAGAACTACGCACCAGTCCAGTTTGGGTCACCAAAAGCCGCGAAAAGAATTTTGGATGATCTAGACTGGATTGCACCGTGGGACACCGTTGGACACCGTTGGACACCGAGGGACATCGTGGGATAACGTTGGACACCGAGGGACATCGTGGGACAACGTTGGACACCGAGGGACATCGTGGGACAACGTTGGACACCGAGGGACATCGTGGGACAACGTTGGACACCGTTGGACAACGTTGGACACCGTTGGACAACGTTGGACACCGTTGGACAACGTTGGACACCGTTGGATATGTCTTGACTCTCAAACCCACTCTGACCCCATTCTGTACAACGATACTTATCTGACTTGGAACGATATATAAAAATCCATTCTTCTTTTCCACTGAATCTTGCGATTATTTTGTGCACGGGAGTGTGTCGCGTGAGTCCAATGATTCTTTCGAAAGATCGCGAACGAATGAGTTCGCGTCGCGATTTTTCTTTCATTGTCCGTTTGTTCCGGCTTCTTCTTGTTTCCCCATTTTTAAGGGAAGATTATGGCGATCGTGTTAGAGTTTATAACTTTTCGATATTTTCAAAAGTTTAGAGTTGCGAAAATATTTGATACATATTTCGTAATAGATAATTTCTTAATTATCTGGAATACTAAGATGAAGGTAAAGACGATTAAATAAATTATTCTATTACCGATGTATGAAATCATTCTCTTATCTCAAACGAATTTTTAACGAATTATCTTATTGTTTCAAATTGAGTTATATCACAACAATTCTCGTATCGAATTCAATTTTTTTTGTATATTATGTGAATTGACTACAAGTAACGTCATAAATTTGCAACTTAGTAACAATTAGATTCAAATTCCTCGAAACAAGGTTTCGCGCGCGTTTGTGTAGTATTCTTCAAGTATATTTAGTGGCGAACTTTTGAATTCTCGCAAATATTTTCCAATATTTATAACACGCGACCATGGTGTATTAGTGGAATGTATATTTCGTATTCTAATAACGAAAATTCACAGTATATATTCTAATTGCGAACAATATAATTCTTGCAAATAATTGCATTGCATTCACGGTATTCTGAAGTATTTGTTCGCTATCGAGAAATATCTCACAATTTTCAACTAAATAATATTTTTCACACTTATTCCAATTTCTTAGTAATAATTTTTAAGCGTAAAAAAATAGCAGTATTTTCTAAATAAACGTCCGATAGGAAAAAGAAGCATATTGTCGAAACGATGTTTCGCTTCTTTTCCACACCCACCCCCAACCCCGCCCTTAAACAACTTTATTTTCAGGGAATATTTGTGACCGCGCGCAATGCGGTTGTAGAGTCAGTGTTTGCTACGCAATAGTTTCTTTCCAATATTTTAAAATCACGATAACTTTGATTAAATTCGATCGAATAATCACACGCGAAAGTAATAAAATTTTATCAATCAAATTCGTACGCGATATTAGAGTTCTTGTTCGCCGATCATAATTTAAGCGGTCGCGGTAACGTAGTCTTTTATTTTTCTTTTTTTATATATTTATTTGTTTGAATATTCGTTTCCGGTATTAGAGTCAGTGCCTCCCTCAAGAGGATAAAGCCTCTCCAGGAGCTCAAGAACGTAAGTAGTTTTATATATCGTATTTCAATTTGTTCTATTTATTATTTATTTTGTTTGAAATAAAATAAAATGTTAATTACGAAATAAAAATGACTGATAATTTAGAAAGCTGTAAATTGTCCTTTTTTAATTGAAACAAAGTCTTCAAGTCTTAACATTAAAGTACAATAAAACTGTCTGATACGCATCAAAAATCACTGAATGTTTTATTCTCAAATTTTTATATTAGAGTTGCAATTTACATACTTATTAGAGTATAGTCTTTATTATTGCTAAAATTCCATGTTTCTTATTATGTATTTACGACATTAATGATGTTTTATATTTTGTTATAGACATAACACAGCTTCAACTTCTTTGTCTTCTTTGCGAATGCTCCATTGGTGGCTCAAATGCCAAAAATGTAAGTATTTTTCCGTACCGTATTTCAATTATGTCTATTCTGTATATTTTTCTTTGATCACTATCAATTATGAAATATAATTTGATTGAAAATTTATGAGGTTAGCATTTTCCGAAGTTGTACTTTCATTAAAATAAAATAAACGTTAAAGTCTTAATACCGTATTAGAGAACAAATGACTAACATATTTCAGAAATCATTAGATTCTTAATTTTTAGATTTTAAACTTTCATATTAGAGTTTCAGTTTTTATACTTATCAAAGTTTATTAAAATTTCAATCCTCGTTATTATTAAAGTCACTAAAGTTAATAAACCTTCATTTTTCATTATCTCCAACTTTTCAAATAGTCAGCAATCGCTCATCGTGTTTTGTTCTGTAACAGATTCTTCGCAACCACTGGACCCTAAACGGTTCCTGATGATATTCGCTGGGGTGGCACAGCATCCAGAGTACGTCCTCTGTTTCTACGCTTCGAACGGTGAGTCGCATGCGTTTCTGTTCCTCCGGTCACTCAATCATGTCGTAGGATGAAAGGTCCGAATCGACACGGGTGACCGGTTGTATTACGTAGAATTTTCTGCGAGCATAGTGACCGCGGGTATTTTTTATACCCGTGAGTAGTAACATTCTTTTTTGAAATTTATTAATTTAGGATAGGTCTTCTTGCACAGCGCGATTATAACAATTAGTATTTTAATAGTTAGGTTAAACATATACACTCGAGAATATATTCGTGTTACTTATAAATATGCATGTTGATATTCCGTATGAATATTTGTAAATACCAAATATCTACACGAATATACCTGTGTGACATAAATATACTTAATTTTTAGCAATGAATTGATCGTGACAATATTACGTCACGTTCGTTTATTTCACTTTGGCTAGAATTTAAAATATGTGCTAAAATTCATTTTTTCCGCACAAGAATGTGTGATATTTTACGTGCAAGAAGACACTTCGCGACAGGCAGATTTTTGAATCAAAGCAATAATCTTGAACACTGCTTCTGCACTTTCGAATATATGCTTTGATAAAGAGATCGCCTGAGACTATTTCTTTCTCAGTAATATATTTAGAGTCAATTATTCCATTTGATCGAGTCTCAGTCTTTTTCAATTAACGCTACCTTTTTTGCAATATTAAAATTTTGTTCTAATTTATTAAATTAATAAAGTAGAGTTACTCAGTTACTATTAAATTAATAAAGTAGATTTAATCAGAAACGAAGTAGTAAAATATAAAATCAAAGAACGTTAGTCCGTTAAAGAAAAATTACATAAACTAATCATCTTTTTAGATCAGGATTTTCAGGTATAACCCCTTCCGTGCCCATTGTCAGGATCTCATTCACGTGCCCAGGTGCTACTTGAATGGGAGAAAGACATTGGGCACGATGATCTAGAATTAAGTAATGTAATAATTTCTCAGCGACTGACGATGCGTTAGTGTATCGTGCACGACGTATTTTCCACATTATGTATGCGTGTTGTTAGGCCGTGGAATTGCGTCGTTTTTTCTCATTCGTTAAAACTTCAAATATTAAAAATGTCGAGACATATATCGATTCAATTTACGTCTCGATACAATCATAATTTGTGATAATATCATCCACGCGATTTAGTGTAACCACGCTTTTAATATTGCCGTAAATTACAATTATAATTCCAAGTTTACTTACATTTATTTTAAAAGTATAATTTCTTTAGACGTGTTTTATCACGTTTTACGCAATGGTCACTAGCCTTCGTCAGTCGATTTCAGGAAAAAGGTACGTACGTTAGAGCGTGCATGTTTGCTAAGCTCGGGTGTCGGAGGCGTCCCAGGACGTCCTCTCTAGTGTAGGACTTTTGCACCCGGGCGTTTGTGTGAGAACCGTGGAGCGAGTGTGTTGGTGTGCCCGTTTTGCATTTTTTAAATATAGCGCTAGGCAGGATAGGTAGTATACTTTCTGGCGTGTCTGTTAATTATAAGTAGGCAGGGCCGGGCAGGTTGGCACAGTCTCTGGTCGGGTAGGCGCGTTTTCGCGTGACCAACCTGTTTCTGGAAATTTATTTGAAAAATCGACGGTGAAACTGGCACGAGTAGAGCATGCTCTCGTCTCTGGTTTTGCCTTTCGATTTTTCGAATTTCGCGGTCGCGGTCGCGAGTGGGCGAACGAACGTTTATCGCTCGAGCACGCACATGCGAGTGAGCAACGATCACCGCTGTGATCGTTGGTCAGTCCATGCGCACTTCAATCAGCTTCCGCGGTTTATATTTTTATTTCACCTTTATAAGTTTTTTTTTTGTTTGCGATTTAGAAGTCTCGAGCTTAGATTTAAGTTTCAGCGGGCATCGCGCTCGAAGAAAGAAGAGGCTATATGCCGAAGAGGCCCGGCAAACTGCCACTCAAGAGGGCAACTACCAATGGCTACCCATCCTCTGGGTCATCCAGAGCATGGGAAGTCATTGTTGTTACTACTTTGTCACTATGCTCGCTTTTAGTATTTGTTGTCGTAGTAGTAGTTTTTGTTTTTTTGACCGATGTATATATCGGTCCATCCTCCCATTGGGCAAATCGCGATTTTTTTATTAGTGTCGCGACAGATTAATTACGAGTTGAATTAGAGTTGCGAAACAACATCGCGGCTTTTCATTAGTGTGGCGAGAGAATGGTTACGGTTTGAATTAGAGTTGCGATAAAATGATAATCGCGTTTGCTTTAGAGTTGCGAATTACAATATCGTGCTTGTCCTTTGCAATTTTTATTATGAATTTTTAGAATTTCTTTTGGAATTATACTTTATTTTGGAATTAAAATTTATCCTGACTTCTATTTTTTTAAATTAGATTTTATAAACGTTAGTTTTTAATTAATTTTATAGTATTGCAAATACCAATACCAGAATATTTGAAGTAGCTTTTTCATATAGTAAATAGTAATCTTCATTGAGTTCACTGTAAAAATTAGCGTTGCGATATTATTCCATCGCGAGTTCTACTAATTTTTCCCTTTAGCGTTGCGACAATGAATGATCGCGTTTTATCCAGTAGAGTTGCGTTTACAGAATGCCCAAACCTTCCGACTGCATTTGTCGGACATTATTCCTGGACCACACGTACAGCTGCAAGAGCTGTACAAGTGTGGTCGTTCATCGGCAACCTCCTAAATGGTTGCACTGCGATATATCGACCCTCCATTCGCGATTTCTCTTATTAGTGTTTCGATATGTTAATCACGGGTTGTATTAGAGTTGTGAAATAACATCGCGGCTTTTTATTAGTGTGGCGAGAGAATGGTTACGGTTTGAATTAGAGTTGCGATAAAATGATAATCGCGTTTGCTTTAGAGTTGCGAATTACAATTGCGCGATTGTTTTTTGCAATTTTTATTATGAATTTTTAGAATTTTTTATAGAACTATACGTATCAGAATTTATCCTGTTTTCTATTGATTAAAATTAGATTGTAAAAATGTTAGTTCTCAATTAATTTTATAGTATTGCAAGTAGCAATACCAGAATATTTTTCATATAGTAAATAATAATTTTCATTAAATTCACTTGAAGAGTTAGCGTTGCGATATTGTTCCATCGCGACTTCTACTAATTTTTCCTGTTTGCGTTGCGATAACGAACGATCGCGTTTTGTTAAGTAGAGTTGCGTTTACAGAATGCCCAAACCCTCCGACTGTATTTGTCGGACACTGTTCTTGGATCACACGATATAGCTGCAAAAGCTATGCAAGTGTGATCGTTCATCGGCAACCTCCTAAATGGTTGCACTACGATCTCTCGCTATTAGTGTTGCGTATTGTTTAAATACGAGTGCGTAGATTTAAATTTATTAGCGTTGCGTATCAAATTTCGGGAATTTTCAGAATTTTTTTTTAAATGGTAGATTAATTGATATTGCAGATATAACAAAGCACTCTTCGCGTTTGATTTTGAGAATTTTCTACGTCATAAATATTAGTAGTAAATTAGCGTTGCGAAACAAGAATATTCAGTTCCACTCTCGGCGCGTTGATCGGGTTCATATAGAGTGGAAGGCGATCGAATTTTAGTAGCCCTTCTGGCTACTGCTTTGTTTATTTTTCAGCGCCCCTTATTAATGCACCCCTTATTACTACGTTTATTACTGAAAATACTGCTATAAACATATTCCTTTGTCAGCGTTAACGTTACCACGAATGCTAAAATACAGAACTTTATTACGAATGTATAATATATATATATATTTACATGTATGAAATTGTGAGCGATTTCATGCGTAAAAAAGTATTATAATGAAATATCTTCATGTTGCTATGAGAGCTTGAAATATTTTTTAAAATGTAATTCATTGCGATTGGAATTAATACCGGTGACTGTTCGTTCTTAGAACCATAACTTTTAGAATGTTTTCGACCGCGATATTTTTAATCTTCTAACAGTAATGTAAAATTTTATAAATATTCGAATTTCATTTGCGTGAAACAAAAGTTCGTTCGCGATAATCGTCACGATTGTAGCAAAAATTCTGAAAAAAATGATCTATGCACATACCTTTCGGTTGAGTATGTTGCAAATCACTATGTTGTTATAGAAAATAACAGATACTGTCAAAAGTTAAAACACAAAGCAAGTGATTTTATAATAATCGGGTTTTCTCTCATTTTAGTTATTCCGAATGAACTTTTCCATTTTTAATTCAGCTTAAATTCAATTACTTACAATTCTTGTTTTCAACGGAACCCTAGTTTCGATTAAAAATATGCAAATGATTCTCTATATTTGCTAAAATTTAATCAATAGTAATTTGATCTATAATTGACCATTAGTAATAGTTTACTTTTCACGTACAAAATGTTCTCGTTCTAAAAATGCCTGTTTCTTTCATATACCAAATCCAGTAAGTGAGTTTGTTTCAGATCTATCAATTTACAGAAAATACATTTCAGTTACATATTTGAAAATTTCACAGCATATTAAATATGTATGCTAGATACCCAAATGATTTTACTTTCATTGTCTGATTGTTCGGGCTTCTTCCTGTTTTCCCATTTTTATATATATAACTTTTCGATATCTTCGTAAGTTTAGCACAACGAGTCGTACGTCTTTTTTGCAAAACTTTAAATTGTATATGCAATATCAATAGTTTCATCTTCCTTCTCTCGTTCCAAGTTAGACAAATGTATCTTTGATACCGAATGTTACCAGTACGATTGCGAATTATTGTACAATTTTGTATTGATCATTGTAATAGTTTTCGTAGATTAATCAGATGATTAATTTTTGGAAAACGACTACATCGATCGGTACAAGAATTGTACAATAATTCGATACCAAGCTAAGAACCACGCAGATACAGTCCAGTTTAAATCACGAAAAGCTATGAAGAGAATTTTCGATAATCTAAACAGGACTGCACCGTGGGACACCGTTGGTCCAGTGTGGATCTCCAAATGCCGCGAAAAGAATTTTGTGTGATCTAGACTGGACTGCAACGCTGGACACCGTTGGACACCGTGGGACGTCGTGGGACAACGTGGGACAACGTGGGACAACGTGGGACAACGTGGGACAACGTGGGACAACGTGGGACAACGTGGGACATCATTGGTCCAGTTTGGATCACCAAAAGCCTCTAAGAGAATTTTGGATGATGTAGACTGGACTGCACCGTGGGACACCGTGGGACATCATTGGTTCAGTTTGGATCACCAAAAACCTCTAAGAGAATTTTGGATGATCTAGACTGGACTGCACCGTGGGACACCGTTGGACATCATTGGTCCAGTTTGGATCACCAAAAGCCTCTAAGAGAATTCTGGATGATCTAGACTGGACTGCACCGTGGGACACCATTGGTCCGGTTTGGATCACCAAAAGCCTCTAAGAGAATTTTGGATGATCTAGACTGGACTGCACCGTGGGACACCGTGGGACATCATTGGTTCAGTTTGGATCACCAAAAGCCTCTAAGAGAATTTTGGATGATCTAGACTGGACTGCACCGTGGGACATCATTGGTCCAGTTTGGATCACCAAAAGCCTCTAAGAGAATTCTGGATGATCTAGACTGGACTACACCGTGGGACATCATTGGTCCAGTTTGGATCACCAAAAGCCTCTAAGAGAATTCTGGATGATCTAGACTGGACTACACCGTGGGACACCATTGGTCCAGTTTGGATCACCAAAAGCCTCTAAGAGAATTTTGGATGATCTAGACTGGACTGCACCGTTGGACACCGTGGGACGTCGTTGGACACCGCTGGACACCGTGGGACGTCGTGGGACAACGTGGGACGGCGTGGGACACCGTGGGACGTCGTTGGACATCGATGGACACCGTTGGCCAACGTGGGACACCGTGGGACGTCGCTGGACACCGTGGGACGTCGCTGGACACCGTGGGACAACGTGGGACATCGCTGGACATCGTTGGACATCGTTGGACAACGTGGGACAACGTGGGACGTCGTTGGACACCGTGGGACGTCGCTGGACACCGTGGGACAACGTGGGACAACGTGGGACAACGTGGGACAACGTGGGACAACGTGGGACAACGTGGGACAACGTGGGACACCGTGGGACAACGTGGGATGCGTGCGTTTTAGCCTTAATTAGTCATACGATAGGTACCTGTGTTATGTATTGTAATGCATTGTAAGCTCATTCTATACAACGGTACTTGTCTATCTTGGAATCAATTCTTCGAGTTTTATCGTTGGAAAAATAAAATTCTTTTCTCTCTTGATCTCCTCGCTTATCACTTAGAAAAAAAAAATTGTTTTCGCGGTTTATCGGTTCACGATCGCTCAGTTCTTGCAAACTGCCGCGTGGCGTACTCACTCGCGCGTATTCCGGGTACGTGCGGGTCAACGTACACTGGACAACTCTTTGATTCGTAGGTCGCCCAAGAACACCTCTTGTCTCGGTGACTACTCGACGACTGCTCATCGTTTGCCTCGAATCGCGGGCGTTGTCATCACGCTGGTGATACCTGTGAATCTGTCGACGATCGAGTCGCAGGTCCGCAATCCTGTCCGATTGGTACTTCGGTACTTGGACAGGGGCCTGCATTTAACGTCCTCCGTAATTCTGTTCGAACCCGCGGGGGTGGACCCCACTGTTCAGTTGGGGCCTTGCCTTCGTAATCCTGTTCAGCGGTCCCTCCCCGGGTTCAACTTGTTCAGTTGGAGTGTGTTAAATTGCAGGTCCATTTGCTGGACACTGGTATCATCGGCAAGTGCCATCGACCGTGATAAGTTTCAAACGTCGTGACAGGAATCGAGCGAAGGTCAATGCTTGGGCTTCCGCTGAATCTCAGGGTTGTCCAGTGGACGGGAGTACGTCACGTAGGTTTGTTAGTTCCTTCGAGAGATCGCGATTACGTTCGTTCCGGGCGAGTCGCTGTATTTCTTTCATCGTCTGATTGTCTGATTGTCTGATTTTCAATAGTAGTAGCCTCACTTGTTATCTTTCGTTCCAAGTTAGACAAATGTATCTTTGATACGGGATGTTGCTGATAGGGTTGCGAATTATTGTACGATGTTTGTACGGATCGATGTAATGTTTGTGTGTGAGATACATGTTGCGTTGTGTGGGAGATAGATATCGCGTCGTGTAAGCTTTGTTTCACGTTTGTAAAGATCGGTGTAACTGCTGCGTAGGAGATAGGTGTTTCGCGGTTAGGCTACGAAGTATCTATCTCTTTACGCAGGCCCATGATCGAGTAGAGTCAGAACTCGACATTCTTGCCAATAGGTTGAATGTCGAGACCGATGCATAACGTTAAATAACTCATGGGCGGGTCTCGTGCGTAGTCACCTCCTCGTGGTGAGACCTGGTAATTGGCATCGTTTTCCAAAAATTAATCAGTCGATCGATCTTTGGAAAACGATGCCAAGCTAAGAACTACGCACCAGTCCAGTTTGTGTCACCAAAAGCGGCGAAAAGCTCAGTGTCAGACTTAAAATTCCAAATCGACAAAATATTCAATTTAATCATCTTAGAAAAACAAGGTACAATAAGTCCACAGATCATTGATCACGGAACTTTTATTAGCAATTACGGCCAAGTACTAGGTAGGAAAACAGAAGGAAACGCTTTTATAGCAAAGGAAGAGAATTTCCAAAGTATTTCACGTATGTCAGAACTCACATTGCTTACTCTACAAAACAATGTTTTCTTTATAATTTCGGTACCAAGAATTATAGACATGGAATGGGATATAAAGCAAATATACCCCATACCATCTCTCACGAACAAAGTCTTTTTAGCACAATTGGTAGTTAATCCGGTATTCTTAACGTCAGGAGTAAATTACATCAATGCCGCTCAAAACTATATGAATAAGCAATGCCGTTCTATATCTAATTCTTACATTTCTAAACAAACTCAGCCGATTCACGAGCGCCGAGTAAAACACGATCGTAACTCTGAAATCTTAAGCGCAGAAAATACTGTCAAATTCTGTAAGGTGGTAGTTTATAACATCTAAGATATAACTTTCATTCCGGTAAATGCTTGTTACGATCTTTCGCGGAGAGACGCGATCGCGAGAAAAACGCGTAAGCGAGAGGCGTGAATTCTCGCTACGATTCATATAATCGACGCCGCGAAATAGTCGTTCCCCTTGTTTCGATAAAGATAACAGGGGTGGTCCAATGAATTTAACACTGTGTCAACTGGTTAATATAGCGTGTATATTCAACAATAAATGGTACAGTAAGAAGATCGTCAGAAATTATTTGGCAATGAATAAAGTTAATGCGTTACAGAAATTCTATTCGGCTTTTTATATTTCTCGATATTGGTTAGACTAAGCGACTTTATTCGTCCGAGCTCTCGATGTATGCAGTATGAATTTTCAAATGAGAACCTTAAACCGAACCTTTGTCTTTCCGTGAGACAACCCCCACTACGCTCGGATCACGCCACCGATCGCGGCGATGATAACGTATGCCGACTTCTTTGTGAGAATGGAAGAACGGTCCGAAATCGACGGTTCCAGAACTCGCTGCTTTGTGTGAACTATGCGCTCGTCGAGACATTGTACGTTTTTCGTAAATTTTTTTGGTAAATTTTATAAAAACACGATTTCTACACCATTTCTGCACTTTCGAAAAGATTACAGATAGTTTAAAAATTAAAATGCAACCTGAACGTAAATATATAATCGCTATTGTACACGAATTTGTTATGGATCAATAAAATATTACTTGGGTGAGAAAAAAGCGTCAAAGAGGCATAACAAGCGAAAAATATTGAAAAGAATTATGAATGCAATCACAGTTATCGGTAAGCGAGGATTAAGTTACAGAGAGTGTAAATCTGAGGCATCTTACAGCAGAAAATAAAACAGAAGATTATGGTAACATTTTACATGGTGCATTTGCTTAGTAAATATGAGACCCTTTTGAAGGGACACAAAAATGCATAAAAACCACTAAAAAGATCTAAAAAAGATCCCAGATAAAAATATTATATCAAAAATAGAAAAATGTGGAATTACTATACGTTATATTTCTAACTTTACTTACAAAAGGCTCTTAGCTATCGTAAAGCGAAAATCTACAACAAGGGAAATTGAGTTTGAATTTGTAAAACAAATATGGATGGCTAATAAGATTCATGTTAAAATAGGTGTAAATAACTCAAGAGAGACGACGTGGCAAATATACAAAGTTAGTGTAAGGGTCTTTTTCGTGGCTCGCAAACGAACATGTGATTATTCGTGACTCTTAACAAAAAAGGAATATATGGGAAATTGTACGTAGAGATTCGTAATATCGGAAATTGTTAACTATAGGAAAAACATGATAGAGATCTAAAGATATCGCCTTAAAGAAAGTACTTGGTTTGTTTGCAGAACCAAATGCTGCTTTATATATTGTCATCGCAATTAAATTACTAAAAATTGAAGACTTTTTAATATGCAAACTTAAAACGCGTACGAAAGGAAAGAAATTTTGCAGATTTACTATTAAAATATGAAAATATGCTTACAGCAGAAATATTTGTATGGACAACATTCTCATCAAAATATCTCCGAACAGGTGGGATAGGTCCATTTAAAATTCGTAATATAGGAAACGAACCATATGAAAATTTGAAATCATATAGCAATTTTGGAAATGGGATAAAAACTGCTGATATCTTTGTAACGCAGCCTAAAAGTAAATTTACATATTGTAAAAAAGATAATCTAGAAATTGACGAATCGCTGCCTGTTACCAGAATAAAACGGAAAAACGGTGCAAAAGGAGAAAGAGCTCCAGATAACTATATAATTAACGTAGAATTCAAAATTATTGAATTTAAGTGTAATTTAATATTTGATGTTGGGTGGGAAAGTATTTATCGTCGTTTTCTAATCAGTAAACCATTATACGCCGATTTTGCCTATCCGAATCCCAAAACTTTTCTATGATAAAAGAAAGTGAAACACACATAGACGCAGTAAGGTAAGTTTAGAAAATTTGAAAGACGAGTACGACAATTTCGTTATTCATTATTATCGTTATTCGCTATCAGTGGAATAATTGGAAGAGAATACGAAAAGAAGCATTTGCTATAAGCATCACGGAAAAAAGTAAGGTATATAAATATGAAAACGAAGAAATAAATAAAATACTGGAACAACGCCAATCCTGCAACGATGGTGTCGTTTGTTCTTACGAAATATTTAATCAATATAATTTAACAACAAATGCTTGCTCCTTATTGGGATCAACATAGGAATATTTGCTGGCATGATCGGTGGCTCAAACATCCTGTGAACGAAGCTGTTCTACTTTAGGATTGATAAAAAATAAATTGCGAAATACCTTGTGACGGAAAAATTTATATTTATGCATGCTTACGGGTGTCAAGAAGGATATTTTATGTAATTCGAATCCGGATATTATTACGAATAACTTTGCCGAAAGTAGCGATTTACTGAATTCCTTATTAATTCTGTAAATGTAAAAATTCTGGAAGCACATAGCAAAGTGCGGAATAAATAAATTTATATATATGATAAAATGGAATTTTTCTTTTTGTTACACGTATACCGTTATTATCTAATAATACTGTTATTATCTAAAAATTTATAGGAATTATAGCGTATCAAACTTGGTACGTGATTTATATATTGCTTCTTTTGTAGCATGAGAGCCACGTTTTCTTATTAATTAAAGAGATTTGGGAAAGGAGGGCCGTTCATATCGGTGATCTCTCAGTAAAAATCTGAGTTCCGGGTGAAATGATTTTCAACGAATCTAATGATAGATGGAATGCCGCAGCTTAATTCGATTTTCAGTTGATCAAAGAGGTATCAAATACCTACCGCTATTGAAAAATTGTTTACAGAAGAAAAATTTATAAAAGAAACCGTTAAATAGGGCATATAGTACTAAACATTGATTATTTGAAACTGGAAAACTTGATAGCCAAGCGGCAGTTATATAGGATAGTAGACTCATAAATGTATTCATACATTAATATCGATACATTTTAGGAGGAATGTGAGCATATTACGTATATTAGGTATGTTATACGACATTTTAGAATTTCATTAGCGCTATAATGAAATCCAATTATCGTAATATATAATATATGGGAGAAATTTGAAACAATTTCGAAGATCTATACTGAAATTAAAAGATATTTAGTACAAAGATAAACATATTTTTCAAAAATAACAAAAGTATTTAAAGAGACAACCATCCAGAAGAATGTTAATATTAGTATTTAGTGGGACTATATTACTATATACTCTTAACATTTATTAGGTATATGCTTAAGACGATTGTCTATAAGGTATATGAATTTATTAATAAATAGAAGTTTGCATAAAATATTTGGAAACTTCTATATATATTTTGAGACTGGGATCAAATTTTATTATTAGAATCGTGGCATTCGTAATATGGCGGTAATAGTATTTCAAAACTTTTCTTACAACAAGCAGAATGTAGGTGTAGATGAAAGTTTTGTATGGTAAGTATGTTGTAAGTCGTCATATAGGATAAAGTTGAGAAGGATCTTGGCAATATACTTCAAGATAACTGGAACGGATCAGGCGTGTCCTAATCGTTATAATTCTTACAGTTTTGACTATCGCGTCGAATATTAATAGTTATTTGGTGCGATCAGCAGATACCACAAATACAAGTAAACACAATCGTAGGAACTATTTTATTCCTTCCTAAGTGGATATTTAGTGTACATCCTCGGCATAGACTTTGTAGAATTTATAAACTCGTTGTACAAACCGGTGTTATTTACTTGACATTTATTAAAATGGTTGTTATAAAAGCTACGGATTCAATTTCATGTCATTACATTCGAATTTCATAAACGTCCGTATATAATAAATTGTTAGAGACAATTATAGTTGGTAATGGAAATAAATTAAGGTTCTACCACATTTCTGTCTTTAGTGAACATTACGTAATCCATTGGAGAACGAAATACATAAATCGTTTCCCAATATGATTCGAAACATGGCATATTTAGTTCTATATTACATCGATATATAAAAGTGCGCAAGGCAACATACAAAGACCGAACGTTATCTTATGATTTTGCAGTTACGAGACTTGGTATATTAATGAATTAATGCTCAACTCCAATGAGTTTATGATAAAATTTAATTAGTCTTTATAAGTACAGAAATAAGTAGGTACGAGACTAAAGATGAGATTTGTTCTTCGCATTCAGGAGTATGGGATAACAAATGTAAAGGGTAAGAAATAAGTATAATTTTTCGTTTCTGTTACATAAAATAATGCATTTCACAATTAAAATCAACCAATATATGAGATATTATGAAAATTAATAACATATAATTACTAAAAGAGACTTACCATAATAGTACAGATAAGAAGTTAGGAAGATTTGTTTTATTCAGTAATAAGTTTCCTTGGAAATTACAAAAGGTAGGATAAGGAATCGTTTCCTGGCAGCAAGGGCATTTGGAATAGTATTCTAAAAAGTTATAATGGATGAGATAATGAAATAAACGTTTCAAAAAGCAATTGCTATTAACAAGAACATGATAATTTTATAGGAACATAGCACTTAACTATAGAAGTATATATAGTATTACGTTATAACGTATAACGTTGAATAGAATTACTGTTACGACCGTTCGCGGAGAGACGCGGTCACGATGAAAACGCGCGAGCGAGAGGCGTAAATGGTCGCTACGATTCGGCTAATCGACGCCGCGAAGTAGTCGTTCCCCTTGTTTCGGTTAGGATAACAGGAGTGGTTCAATGACTTAACACTGTGTTAACAGGTTAATATATAGTATATTTTAAAGAAACAATTACGTATAATAATAAGATAATGTTACAATTATTTGGCGACAGATGCGGGTAATGCGTTACAGAAATGTGACTAGACGTGTGAGACTAGGCGACTTCGTTCGTTAGAGCTGCCGTTGTATGCCGAGTGAGTTTTGAAACAGTACTGACTCTCTTAAGTCGATTCTTTGTCTTTCTGTAGGACATCCCCCGTTACGTTAGGATCAGGTATGCCGATTTCCCCGTAGAAACAACATAACGGTCAGAAATCGAAGGCTACAGAACTGGCCGCTTTATGACAACCATATGTTCGGGGAGACATTGTCTGTTTTTCGTCGGGCAGATAAGAGAGCCTCTCTGGCGATGTTGGAAGGTCGCAAGCGACGGTTGAAAATATGATGTACACTGTGCCGCGCGGCGTAATAATTACGTTATAACGTTATATTGTATTACGTTATAACGTATAACGTTATATTGTATTATTTTATAACGTATACCGTTATATAGTGTTACGTTATAACATTATATAGTATTATTTTAAAACGTATAACGTTATATGGTATTACGTTATAACGTATAACGTTATATTGTATTATTTTATAACGTCTAACGTTATATAGTATTATTTTATAACTTATAACGCGGTGGCCGCGCATCGCGTCTTTGGTTAGATTCGCATAACTCGAGGTGAACTCGGCGCGGAAGGGGCTCGTGATGTCATGCTTATGAGTGGTTCTAGGGCCCCTTCCGCCATGCGCCAAGTACGGCCACCGTGGAGGTTTTAGCCGGTACGAATCCGGCACTACCCGGCGCCCTCTCCCCGGAGGGCGCGGGGCGCCTATGAAGGTTTCCTCCACGAAAAAAAAAAAAAAAAAAAAAAAAAAGGTTCGGGTTAGGTTCGGGTTAGGTTCGGGTTAGGTTCGGGTTAGGTTCGGGTTAGGTTCGGGTTAGGTTCGGGTTAGGTTCGGGTTAGGTTCGGGTTAGGTTCGGGTTAGGTTCGGGTTAGGTTCGGGTTAGGTTCGGGGTTAGGTTCGGGGGTTAGGTTCGGGTTGGTAGGTTCGGGTTGAGGTTCGGGTTAGGTTCGGGTTAGGTTCGGGTTAGGTTCGGGTTAGGTTCGGGTTAGGTTCGGGTTAGGTTCGGGTTAGGTTCGGGTTAGGTTCGGGTTAGGTTCGGGTTAGGTTCGGGTTAGGGTTCGGGTTAGGTTCGGGTTAGGTTCGGGTTAGGTTCGGGTTAGGTTCGGGTTAGGTTCGGGTTAGGTTCGGGTTAGGTTCGGGTTAGGTTCGGGTTAGAGTTCGGGTTAGGTTCGGGTTAGGTTCGGGTTAGGTTCGGGTTAGGTTCGGGTTAGGTTCGGGTTAGGTTCGGGTTAGGTTCGGGTTAGGGTTCGGGTTAGGTTCGGGTTAGGTTCGGGTTAGGTTTCGGGTTAGGGTTCGGGGTTTAGGTTCGGGGTTAGGTTCGGGTTAGGTTCGGGTTAGGTTCGGGTTAGGTTCGGGTTAGGTTCGGGTTAGGTTCGGGTTAGGTTCGGGTTAGGTTCGGGTTAGGTTCGGGTTAGGTTCGGGTTAGGTTCGGGTTAGGTTCGGGTTAGGTTCGGGTTAGGTTCGGGTTAGGTTCGGGTTAGGTTCGGAGTTAGGTTCGGGTTAGGTTCGGGTTAGGTTCGGGTTAGGTTCGGGTTAGGTTCGGGTTAGGTTCGGGTTAGGTTCGGGTTAGGTTCGGGTTAGGTTCGGGTTAGGTTCGGGTTAGGTTCGGTTAGGTTCGGGTTAGGTTCGGGTTAGGTTCGGGTTAGGTTCGGGTTAGGTTCGGGTTAGGTTCGGGTTAGGTTCGGGTTAGGTTCGGGTTAGGTTCGGGTTAGGTTCGGGTTAGGTTCGGGTTAGGTTCGGGTTAGGTTCGGGTTAGTTCGGGTTAGGTTCGGGGTTAGGTTCGGGTTAGGTTCGGGTTAGGTTCGGGTTAGGTTCGGGTTAGGTTCGGGTTAGGTTCGGGTTAGGTTCGGGTTAGGTTCGGGTTAGGTTCGGGTTAGGTTCGGGTTAGGTTCGGGTTAGGTTCGGGTTAGGTTCGGGTTAGGTTCGGGTTAGGTTCGGGTTAGGTTCGGGTTAGGTTCGGGTTAGGTTCGGTTAGGTTCGGGTTAGGTTCGGGTTAGGTTCGGGTTAGGTTCGGGTTAGGTTCGGGTTAGGTTTCGGGTTAGGTTCGGGTTAGGTTCGGGTTAGGTTCGGGTTAGGTTCGGGTTAGGTTCGGGTTAGGTTCGGGTTAGGTTCGGGGTTAGGTTCGGGTTAGGTTCGGGTTAGGTTCGGGTTAGGTTCGGGTTAGGTTCGGGTTAGGTTCGGGTTAGGTTCGGGTTAGGTTCGGGTTAGGTTCGGGTTAGGTTCGGGTTAGGTTCGGGTTAGGTTCGGGTTAGGTTCGGGTTAGGTTCGGGTTAGGTTCGGGTTAGGTTCGGGTTAGGTTCGGGTTAGGTTCGGGTTAGGTTCGGGTTAGGTTCGGGTTAGGTTCGGGTTAGGTTCGGGTTAGGTTCGGGTTAGGTTCGGGTTAGGTTCGGGTTAGGTTCGGGTTAGGTTCGGGTTAGGTTCGGGTTAGGTTCGGGTTAGGTTCGGGTTAGGTTCGGGTTAGGTTCGGGTTAGGTTCGGGTTAGGTTCGGTTAGGTTCGGGTTAGGTTCGGGTTAGGTTCGGGTTAGGTTCGGGGTTAGGTTCGGGTTAGGTTCGGGTTAGGGTTCGGGTTAGGTCGGGTTAGGTTCGGGTTAGGTTCGGGTTAGGTTCGGGTTAGGTTCGGGTTAGGTTCGGGTTAGGTTCGGGTTAGGTTCGGGTTAGGGTTCGGGTTAGGTTCGGGTTAGGTTCGGGTTAGGTTCGGGTTAGGTTCGGGTTAGGTTCGGGTTAGGTTCGGGTTAGGTTCGGGTTAGGTTCGGGTTAGGTTCGGGTTAGGTTCGGGTTAGGTTCGGGTTAGGTTCGGTTAGGTTCGGGTTAGGTTCGGGGTTAGGGTTCGGGTTAGGTTCGGGTTAGGTTCGGGTTAGGTTCGGGTTAGGTTCGGGTTAGGTTCGGGTTAGGTTCGGGTTAGGTTCGGGTTAGGTTCGGGTTAGGTTCGGGTTAGGTTCGGGTTAGGTTCGGGTAGGTTTCGGGTTTAGGTTCGGGTTAGGTTCGGGTTAGGTTCGGGTTAGGTTCGGGTTAGGTTCGGGTTAGGTTCGGGTTAGGTTCGGGTTAGGTTCGGGTTAGGTTCGGTTAGGTTCGGGTTAGGTTCGGGTTAGGTTCGGGTTAGGTTCGGGTTAGGTTCGGGTTAGGTTCGGGTTAGGTCGGTTAGGTCGGTTAGGTTCGGGTTAGGTTCGGGTTCGGTTCGGGTTAGGTTCGGGTTAGGTTCGGGTTAGGTTCGGGTTAGGTTCGGGTTAGGTTCGGGTTAGGTTCGGGTTAGGTTCGGGTTAGGTTCGGGTTAGGTTTCGGGTTAGGTTCGGGTTAGGTTCGGGTTAGGTTCGGGTTAGGTTCGGGTTAGTCGGTTCGGGTTAGAGTTCGGGTTAGGTTCGGGTTAGGTTCGGGTTAGGTTCGGGTTAGGTTCGGGTTAGGTTCGGGTTAGGTTCGGGTTAGGTTCGGGTTAGGTTCGGGTTAGGTTCGGTTAGTTAGGTTCGGGTTAGGTTCGGGTTAGGTTCGGGTTAGGTTCGGGTTAGGTTCGGGTTAGGTTCGGGTTTAGGGTTAGGTTCGGGTTAGGTTCGGGTTAGGTTCGGGTTAGGTTCGGGTTAGGTTCGGGTTAGGTTGGGTTCGGGTTAGGTTCGGGTTAGGTTCGGGTTAGGTTCGGGTTAGGTTCGGGTTAGGTTCGGGTTAGGTTCGGGTTAGGTTCGGGTTAGGTTCGGGTTAGGTTCGGGTTAGGTTCGGGTTAGGTTCGGGTTAGGTTCGGGTTAGGTTCGGGTTAGGTTCGGGTTAGGTTCGGGTTAGGTTCGGGTTAGGTTCGGGTTAGGTTCGGGTTAGGTTCGGGTTAGGTTCGGGTTAGGTTCGGGTTAGGTTCGGGTTAGGTTCGGGTTAGGTTCGGGTTAGGTTCGGGTTAGGTTCGGGTTAGGTTCGGGTTAGGTTCGGGTTAGGTTCGGGTTAGGTTCGGGTTAGGTTCGGGTTAGGTTCGGGTTAGGTTCGGGTTAGGTTCGGGTTAGGTTCGGGTTAGGTTCGGGTTTAGGTTCGGGTTAGGTTCGGGTTAGGTTCGGGTTAGGTTCGGGTTAGGTTCGGGTTAGGTTCGGGTTAGGTTCGGGTTAGGTTCGGGTTAGGTTCGGGTTAGGTTCGGGTTAGGTTCGGGTTAGGTTCGGGTTAGGTTAGGTTCGGGTTAGGTTCGGGTTAGGTTCGGTGGTTAGGTTAGGTTCGGGTTAGGTTCGGGTTAGGTTAGGGTTCGGGTTCGGTTAGGTTCGGGTTAGGTTCGGGTTAGGTTCGGGTTAGGTTCGGGTTAGGTTCGGGTTAGGTTCGGGTTAGGTTCGGGTTAGGTTCGGGTTAGGTTCGGGTTAGGTTCGGGTTAGGTTCGGGTTAGGTTCGGGTTAGGTTCGGGTTAGGTTCGGGTTAGGTTCGGGTTAGGTTCGGGTTAGGTTCGGGTTAGGTTCGGGTTAGGTTCGGGTTAGTTCGGGTTAGGTTCGGGTTAGGTTCGGGTTAGGTTCGGGTTAGGTTCGGGTTTAGGTTCGGGTTAGGTTCGGGTTAGGTTCGGGTTAGGTTCGGGTTAGGTCGGTAGGTTCGGGTTAGGTTCGGGTTAGGTTCGGGTTAGGTTCGGGTTAGGTTCGGGTTAGGTTCGGGTTAGGTTCGGGTTAGGTTCGGGTTAGGTTCGGGTTAGGTTCGGGTTAGGTTTCGGGTTAGGTTCGGGTTAGGTTCGGGTTAGGTTCGGGTTAGGTTCGGGTTAGGTTCGGTTAGGTTCGGGTTAGGTTCGGGTTAGTTAGGTTCGGGTTAGGTTCGGGTTAGGTTCGGGTTAGGTTCGGGTTAGGTTCGGGTTAGGTTCGGGTTAGGTTCGGGTTAGGTTCGGGTTAGGTTCGGGTTAGGTTCGGGTTAGGTTCGGGTTAGGTTCGGGTTAGGTTCGGGTTAGGTTCGGGTTAGGTTCGGGTTAGGTTCGGGTTAGGTTCGGGTTAGGTTCGGGTTAGGTTCGGGTTAGGTTCGGGTTAGGTTCGGGTTAGGTTCGGGTGGTTAGGTTCGGGTTAGGTTCGGGTTAGGTTCGGGTTAGGTTCGGGTTAGGTTCGGGTTAGGTTCGGGTTAGGTTCGGGGTTAGGTTCGGGTTAGGTTCGGGTTAGGTTCGGGTTAGGTTCGGGTTAGGTTCGGGTTAGGTTCGGGTTAGGTTCGGGTTAGGTTCGGGTTAGGTTCGGGTTAGGTTCGGGTTAGGTTCGGGTTAGGTTCGGGTTAGGTTCGGGTTAGGTTCGGGTTAGGTTCGGGTTAGGTTCGGGTTAGGTTCGGGTTAGGTTCGGGTTAGGTTCGGGTTAGGTTCGGGTTAGGTTCGGGTTAGGTTCGGGTTAGGTTCGGGTTAGGTTCGGGTTAGGTTCGGGTTAGGTTCGGGTTAGGTTCGGGTTAGGTTCGGGTTAGGTTCGGGTTAGGTTCGGGTTAGGTTCGGGTTAGGTTCGGGTTAGGTTCGGGTTAGGTTCGGGTTAGGTTCGGGTTAGGTTCGGGTTAGGTTCGGGTTAGGTTCGGGTTAGGTTCGGGTTAGGTTCGGGTTAGGTTCGGGTTAGGTTCGGGTTAGGTTCGGGTTAGGTTCGGGTTAGGTTCGGGTTAGGTTCGGGTTAGGTTCGGGTTAGGTTCGGGTTAGAGTTCGGGTTAGGTTCGGGTTAGGTTCGGGTTAGGTTCGGGTTAGGTTCGGGTTAGGTTCGGGTTAGGTTCGGGTTAGGTTCGGGTTAGGTTCGGGTTAGGTTCGGGTTAGGTTCGGGTTAGGTTCGGGTTAGGTTCGGGTTAGGTTCGGGTTAGGTTCGGGTTAGGTTCGGGTTAGGTTCGGGTTAGGTTCGGGTTAGGTTCGGGTTAGGTTCGGGTTAGGTTCGGGTTAGGTTCGGGTTAGGTTCGGGTTAGGTTCGGGTTAGGTTCGGGTTAGGTTCGGGTTAGGTTCGGGTTAGGTTCGGGTTAGGTTCGGGTTAGGTTCGGGTTAGGTTCGGGTTAGGTTCGGGTTAGGTTCGGGTTAGGTTCGGGTTAGGTTCGGGTTAGGTTCGGGTTAGGTTCGGGTTAGGTTCGGGTTAGGTTCGGGTTAGGTTCGGGTTAGGTTCGGGTTAGGTTCGGGTTAGGTTCGGGTTAGGTTCGGGTTAGGTTCGGGTTAGGTTCGGGTTAGGTTCGGGTTAGGTTCGGGTTAGGTTCGGGTTAGGTTCGGGTTAGGTTCGGGTTAGGTTCGGGTTAGGTTCGGGTTAGGTTCGGGTTAGGTTCGGGTTAGGTTCGGGTTAGGTTCGGGTTAGGTTCGGGTTAGGTTCGGGTTAGGTTCGGGTTAGGTTCGGGTTAGGTTCGGGTTAGGTTCGGGTTAGGTTCGGGTTAGGTTCGGGTTAGGTTCGGGTTAGGTTCGGGTTAGGTTCGGGTTAGGTTCGGGTTAGGTTCGGGTTAGGTTCGGGTTAGGTTCGGGTTAGGTTCGGGTTAGGTTCGGGTTAGGTTCGGGTTAGGTTCGGGTTAGGTTCGGGTTAGGTTCGGGTTAGGTTCGGGTTAGGTTCGGGTTAGGTTCGGGTTAGGTTCGGGTTAGGTTCGGGTTAGGTTCGGGTTAGGTTCGGGTTAGGTTCGGGTTAGGTTCGGGTTAGGTTCGGGTTAGGTTCGGGTTAGGTTCGGGTTAGGTTCGGGTTAGGTTCGGGTTAGGTTCGGGTTAGGTTCGGGTTAGGTTCGGGTTAGGTTCGGGTTAGGTTCGGGTTAGGTTCGGGTTAGGTTCGGGTTAGGTTCGGGTTAGGTTCGGGTTAGGTTCGGGTTAGGTTCGGGTTAGGTTCGGGTTAGGTTCGGGTTAGGTTCGGGTTAGGTTCGGGTTAGGTTCGGGTTAGGTTCGGGTTAGGTTCGGGTTAGGTTCGGGTTAGGTTCGGGTTAGGTTCGGGTTAGGTTCGGGTTAGGTTC
Source organism: Bombus dahlbomii (assembly GCA_037178635.1). NCBI lineage: Eukaryota > Metazoa > Arthropoda > Insecta > Hymenoptera > Apidae > Bombus > Bombus dahlbomii. The sequence goes on along the minus strand of CM074112.1, from coordinate 1,438 downwards.
GGGTTAGGTTCGGGTTAGGTTCGGGTTAGGTTCGGGTTAGGTTCGGGTTAGGTTCGGGTTAGGTTCGGGTTAGGTTCGGGTTAGGTTCGGGTTAGGTTCGGGTTAGGTTCGGGTTAGGTTCGGGTTAGGTTCGGGTTAGGTTCGGGTTAGGTTCGGGTTAGGTTCGGGTTAGGTTCGGGTTAGGTTCGGGTTAGGTTCGGGTTAGGTTCGGGTTAGGTTCGGGTTAGGTTCGGGTTAGGTTCGGGTTAGGTTCGGGTTAGGTTCGGGTTAGGTTCGGGTTAGGTTCGGGTTAGGTTCGGGTTAGGTTCGGGTTAGGTTCGGGTTAGGTTCGGGTTAGGTTCGGGTTAGGTTCGGGTTAGGTTCGGGTTAGGTTCGGGTTAGGTTCGGGTTAGGTTCGGGTTAGGTTCGGGTTAGGTTCGGGTTAGGTTCGGGTTAGGTTCGGGTTAGGTTCGGGTTAGGTTCGGGTTAGGTTCGGGTTAGGTTCGGGTTAGGTTCGGGTTAGGTTCGGGTTAGGTTCGGGTTAGGTTCGGGTTAGGTTCGGGTTAGGTTCGGGTTAGGTTCGGGTTAGGTTCGGGTTAGGTTCGGGTTAGGTTCGGGTTAGGTTCGGGTTAGGTTCGGGTTAGGTTCGGGTTAGGTTCGGGTTAGGTTCGGGTTAGGTTCGGGTTAGGTTCGGGTTAGGTTCGGGTTAGGTTCGGGTTAGGTTCGGGTTAGGTTCGGGTTAGGTTCGGGTTAGGTTCGGGTTAGGTTCGGGTTAGGTTCGGGTTAGGTTCGGGTTAGGTTCGGGTTAGGTTCGGGTTAGGTTCGGGTTAGGTTCGGGTTAGGTTCGGGTTAGGTTCGGGTTAGGTTCGGGTTAGGTTCGGGTTAGGTTCGGGTTAGGTTCGGGTTAGGTTCGGGTTAGGTTCGGGTTAGGTTCGGGTTAGGTTCGGGTTAGGTTCGGGTTAGGTTCGGGTTAGGTTCGGGTTAGGTTCGGGTTAGGTTCGGGTTAGGTTCGGGTTAGGTTCGGGTTAGGTTCGGGTTAGGTTCGGGTTAGGTTCGGGTTAGGTTCGGGTTAGGTTCGGGTTAGGTTCGGGTTAGGTTCGGGTTAGGTTCGGGTTAGGTTCGGGTTAGGTTCGGGTTAGGTTCGGGTTAGGTTCGGGTTAGGTTCGGGTTAGGTTCGGGTTAGGTTCGGGTTAGGTTCGGGTTAGGTTCGGGTTAGGTTCGGGTTAGGTTCGGGTTAGGTTCGGGTTAGGTTCGGGTTAGGTTCGGGTTAGGTTCGGGTTAGGTTCGGGTTAGGTTCGGGTTAGGTTCGGGTTAGGTTCGGGTTAGGTTCGGGTTAGGTTCGGGTTAGGTTCGGGTTAGGTTCGGGTTAGGTTCGGGTTAGGTTCGGGTTAGGTTCGGGTTAGGTTCGGGTTAGGTTCGGGTTAGGTTCGGGTTAGGTTCGGGTTAGGTTCGGGTTAGG
>CM074111.1:12855603-13034363 GCA_037178635.1 Bombus dahlbomii | reverse complement strand
AACCTAACCCGAACCTAACCCGAACCTAACCCGAACCTAACCCGAACCTAACCCGAACCTAACCCGAACCTAACCCGAACCTAACCCGAACCTAACCCGAACCTAACCCGAACCTAACCCGAACCTAACCCGAACCTAACCCGAACCTAACCCGAACCTAACCCGAACCTAACCCGAACCTAACCCGAACCTAACCCGAACCTAACCCGAACCTAACCCGAACCTAACCCGAACCTAACCCGAACCTAACCCGAACCTAACCCGAACCTAACCCGAACCTAACCCGAACCTAACCCGAACCTAACCCGAACCTAACCCGAACCTAACCCGAACCTAACCCGAACCTAACCCGAACCTAACCCGAACCTAACCCGAACCTAACCCGAACCTAACCCGAACCTAACCCGAACCTAACCCGAACCTAACCCGAACCTAACCCGAACCTAACCCGAACCTAACCCGAACCTAACCCGAACCTAACCCGAACCTAACCCGAACCTAACCCGAACCTAACCCGAACCTAACCCGAACCTAACCCGAACCTAACCCGAACCTAACCCGAACCTAACCCGAACCTAACCCGAACCTAACCCGAACCTAACCCGAACCTAACCCGAACCTAACCCGAACCTAACCCGAACCTAACCCGAACCTAACCCGAACCTAACCCGAACCTAACCCGAACCTAACCCGAACCTAACCCGAACCTAACCCGAACCTAACCCGAACCTAACCCGAACCTAACCCGAACCTAACCCGAACCTAACCCGAACCTAACCCGAACCTAACCCGAACCTAACCCGAACCTAACCCGAACCTAACCCGAACCTAACCCGAACCTAACCCGAACCTAACCCGAACCTAACCCGAACCTAACCCGAACCTAACCCGAACCTAACCCGAACCTAACCCGAACCTAACCCGAACCTAACCCGAACCTAACCCGAACCTAACCCGAACCTAACCCGAACCTAACCCGAACCTAACCCGAACCTAACCCGAACCTAACCCGAACCTAACCCGAACCTAACCCGAACCTAACCCGAACCTAACCCGAACCTAACCCGAACCTAACCCGAACCTAACCCGAACCTAACCCGAACCTAACCCGAACCTAACCCGAACCTAACCCGAACCTAACCCGAACCTAACCCGAACCTAACCCGAACCTAACCCGAACCTAACCCGAACCTAACCCGAACCTAACCCGAACCTAACCCGAACCTAACCCGAACCTAACCCGAACCTAACCCGAACCTAACCCGAACCTAACCCGAACCTAACCCGAACCTAACCCGAACCTAACCCGAACCTAACCCGAACCTAACCCGAACCTAACCCGAACCTAACCCGAACCTAACCCGAACCTAACCCGAACCTAACCCGAACCTAACCCGAACCTAACCCGAACCTAACCCGAACCTAACCCGAACCTAACCCGAACCTAACCCGAACCTAACCCGAACCTAACCCGAACCTAACCCGAACCTAACCCGAACCTAACCCGAACCTAACCCGAACCTAACCCGAACCTAACCCGAACCTAACCCGAACCTAACCCGAACCTAACCCGAACCTAACCCGAACCTAACCCGAACCTAACCCGAACCTAACCCGAACCTAACCCGAACCTAACCCGAACCTAACCCGAACCTAACCCGAACCTAACCCGAACCTAACCCGAACCTAACCCGAACCTAACCCGAACCTAACCCGAACCTAACCCGAACCTAACCCGAACCTAACCCGAACCTAACCCGAACCTAACCCGAACCTAACCCGAACCTAACCCGAACCTAACCCGAACCTAACCCGAACCTAACCCGAACCTAACCCGAACCTAACCCGAACCTAACCCGAACCTAACCCGAACCTAACCCGAACCTAACCCGAACCTAACCCGAACCTAACCCGAACCTAACCCGAACCTAACCCGAACCTAACCCGAACCTAACCCGAACCTAACCCGAACCTAACCCGAACCTAACCCGAACCTAACCCGAACCTAACCCGAACCTAACCCGAACCTAACCCGAACCTAACCCGAACCTAACCCGAACCTAACCCGAACCTAACCCGAACCTAACCCGAACCTAACCCGAACCTAACCCGAACCTAACCCGAACCTAACCCGAACCTAACCCGAACCTAACCCGAACCTAACCCGAACCTAACCCGAACCTAACCCGAACCTAACCCGAACCTAACCCGAACCTAACCCGAACCTAACCCGAACCTAACCCGAACCTAACCCGAACCTAACCCGAACCTAACCCGAACCTAACCCGAACCTAACCCGAACCTAACCCGAACCTAACCCGAACCTAACCCGAACCTAACCCGAACCTAACCCGAACCTAACCCGAACCTAACCCGAACCTAACCCGAACCTAACCCGAACCTAACCCGAACCTAACCCGAACCTAACCCGAACCTAACCCGAACCTAACCCGAACCTAACCCGAACCTAACCCGAACCTAACCCGAACCTAACCCGAACCTAACCCGAACCTAACCCGAACCTAACCCGAACCTAACCCGAACCTAACCCGAACCTAACCCGAACCTAACCCGAACCTAACCCGAACCTAACCCGAACCTAACCCGAACCTAACCCGAACCTAACCCGAACCTAACCCGAACCTAACCCGAACCTAACCCGAACCTAACCCGAACCTAACCCGAACCTAACCCGAACCTAACCCGAACCTAACCCGAACCTAACCCGAACCTAACCCGAACCTAACCCGAACCTAACCCGAACCTAACCCGAACCTAACCCGAACCTAACCCGAACCTAACCCGAACCTAACCCGAACCTAACCCGAACCTAACCCGAACCTAACCCGAACCTAACCCGAACCTAACCCGAACCTAACCCGAACCTAACCCGAACCTAACCCGAACCTAACCCGAACCTAACCCGAACCTAACCCGAACCTAACCCGAACCTAACCCGAACCTAACCCGAACCTAACCCGAACCTAACCCGAACCTAACCCGAACCTAACCCGAACCTAACCCGAACCTAACCCGAACCTAACCCGAACCTAACCCGAACCTAACCCGAACCTAACCCGAACCTAACCCGAACCTAACCCGAACCTAACCCGAACCTAACCCGAACCTAACCCGAACCTAACCCGAACCTAACCCGAACCTAACCCGAACCTAACCCGAACCTAACCCGAACCTAACCCGAACCTAACCCGAACCTAACCCGAACCTAACCCGAACCTAACCCGAACCTAACCCGAACCTAACCCGAACCTAACCCGAACCTAACCCGAACCTAACCCGAACCTAACCCGAACCTAACCCGAACCTAACCCGAACCTAACCCGAACCTAACCCGAACCTAACCCGAACCTAACCCGAACCTAACCCGAACCTAACCCGAACCTAACCCGAACCTAACCCGAACCTAACCCGAACCTAACCCGAACCTAACCCGAACCTAACCCGAACCTAACCCGAACCTAACCCGAACCTAACCCGAACCTAACCCGAACCTAACCCGAACCTAACCCGAACCTAACCCGAACCTAACCCGAACCTAACCCGAACCTAACCCGAACCTAACCCGAACCTAACCCGAACCTAACCCGAACCTAACCCGAACCTAACCCGAACCTAACCCGAACCTAACCCGAACCTAACCCGAACCTAACCCGAACCTAACCCGAACCTAACCCGAACCTAACCCGAACCTAACCCGAACCTAACCCGAACCTAACCCGAACCTAACCCGAACCTAACCCGAACCTAACCCGAACCTAACCCGAACCTAACCCGAACCTAACCCGAACCTAACCCGAACCTAACCCGAACCTAACCCGAACCTAACCCGAACCTAACCCGAACCTAACCCGAACCTAACCCGAACCTAACCCGAACCTAACCCGAACCTAACCCGAACCTAACCCGAACCTAACCCGAACCTAACCCGAACCTAACCCGAACCTAACCCGAACCTAACCCGAACCTAACCCGAACCTAACCCGAACCTAACCCGAACCTAACCCGAACCTAACCCGAACCTAACCCGAACCTAACCCGAACCTAACCCGAACCTAACCCGAACCTAACCCGAACCTAACCCGAACCTAACCCGAACCTAACCCGAACCTAACCCGAACCTAACCCGAACCTAACCCGAACCTAACCCGAACCTAACCCGAACCTAACCCGAACCTAACCCGAACCTAACCCGAACCTAACCCGAACCTAACCCGAACCTAACCCGAACCTAACCCGAACCTAACCCGAACCTAACCCGAACCTAACCCGAACCTAACCCGAACCTAACCCGAACCTAACCCGAACCTAACCCGAACCTAACCCGAACCTAACCCGAACCTAACCCGAACCTAACCCGAACCTAACCCGAACCTAACCCGAACCTAACCCGAACCTAACCCGAACCTAACCCGAACCTAACCCGAACCTAACCCGAACCTAACCCGAACCTAACCCGAACCTAACCCGAACCTAACCCGAACCTAACCCGAACCTAACCCGAACCTAACCCGAACCTAACCCGAACCTAACCCGAACCTAACCCGAACCTAACCCGAACCTAACCCGAACCTAACCCGAACCTAACCCGAACCTAACCCGAACCTAACCCGAACCTAACCCGAACCTAACCCGAACCTAACCCGAACCTAACCCGAACCTAACCCGAACCTAACCCGAACCTAACCCGAACCTAACCCGAACCTAACCCGAACCTAACCCGAACCTAACCCGAACCTAACCCGAACCTAACCCGAACCTAACCCGAACCTAACCCGAACCTAACCCGAACCTAACCCGAACCTAACCCGAACCTAACCCGAACCTAACCCGAACCTAACCCGAACCTAACCCGAACCTAACCCGAACCTAACCCGAACCTAACCCGAACCTAACCCGAACCTAACCCGAACCTAACCCGAACCTAACCCGAACCTAACCCGAACCTAACCCGAACCTAACCCGAACCTAACCCGAACCTAACCCGAACCTAACCCGAACCTAACCCGAACCTAACCCGAACCTAACCCGAACCTAACCCGAACCTAACCCGAACCTAACCCGAACCTAACCCGAACCTAACCCGAACCTAACCCGAACCTAACCCGAACCTAACCCGAACCTAACCCGAACCTAACCCGAACCTAACCCGAACCTAACCCGAACCTAACCCGAACCTAACCCGAACCTAACCCGAACCTAACCCGAACCTAACCCGAACCTAACCCGAACCTAACCCGAACCTAACCCGAACCTAACCCGAACCTAACCCGAACCTAACCCGAACCTAACCCGAACCTAACCCGAACCTAACCCGAACCTAACCCGAACCTAACCCGAACCTAACCCGAACCTAACCCGAACCTAACCCGAACCTAACCCGAACCTAACCCGAACCTAACCCGAACCTAACCCGAACCTAACCCGAACCTAACCCGAACCTAACCCGAACCTAACCCGAACCTAACCCGAACCTAACCCGAACCTAACCCGAACCTAACCCGAACCTAACCCGAACCTAACCCGAACCTAACCCGAACCTAACCCGAACCTAACCCGAACCTAACCCGAACCTAACCCGAACCTAACCCGAACCTAACCCGAACCTAACCCGAACCTAACCCGAACCTAACCCGAACCTAACCCGAACCTAACCCGAACCTAACCCGAACCTAACCCGAACCTAACCCGAACCTAACCCGAACCTAACCCGAACCTAACCCGAACCTAACCCGAACCTAACCCGAACCTAACCCGAACCTAACCCGAACCTAACCCGAACCTAACCCGAACCTAACCCGAACCTAACCCGAACCTAACCCGAACCTAACCCGAACCTAACCCGAACCTAACCCGAACCTAACCCGAACCTAACCCGAACCTAACCCGAACCTAACCCGAACCTAACCCGAACCTAACCCGAACCTAACCCGAACCTAACCCGAACCTAACCCGAACCTAACCCGAACCTAACCCGAACCTAACCCGAACCTAACCCGAACCTAACCCGAACCTAACCCGAACCTAACCCGAACCTAACCCGAACCTAACCCGAACCTAACCCGAACCTAACCTAACCCGAACCTAACCCGAACCTAACCCGAACCTAACCCGAACCTAACCCGAACCTAACCCGAACCTAACCCGAACCTAACCCGAACCTAACCCGAACCTAACCCGAACCTAACCCGAACCTAACCCGAACCTAACCCGAACCTAACCCGAACCTAACCCGAACCTAACCCGAACCTAACCCGAACCTAACCCGAACCTAACCCGAACCTAACCCGAACCTAACCCGAACCTAACCCGAACCTAACCCGAACCTAACCCGAACCTAACCCGAACCTAACCCGAACCTAACCCGAACCTAACCCGAACCTAACCCGAACCTAACCCGAACCTAACCCGAACCTAACCCGAACCTAACCCGAACCTAACCCGAACCTAACCCGAACCTAACCCGAACCTAACCCGAACCTAACCCGAACCTAACCCGAACCTAACCCGAACCTAACCCGAACCTAACCCGAACCTAACCCGAACCTAACCCGAACCTAACCCGAACCTAACCCGAACCTAACCCGAACCTAACCCGAACCTAACCCGAACCTAACCCGAACCTAACCCGAACCTAACCCGAACCTAACCCGAACCTAACCCGAACCTAACCCGAACCTAACCCGAACCTAACCCGAACCTAACCCGAACCTAACCCGAACCTAACCCGAACCTAACCCGAACCTAACCCGAACCTAACCCGAACCTAACCCGAACCTAACCCGAACCTAACCCGAACCTAACCCGAACCTAACCCGAACCTAACCCGAACCTAACCCGAACCTAACCCGAACCTAACCCGAACCTAACCCGAACCTAACCCGAACCTAACCCGAACCTAACCCGAACCTAACCCGAACCTAACCCGAACCTAACCCGAACCTAACCCGAACCTAACCCGAACCTAACCCGAACCTAACCCGAACCTAACCCGAACCTAACCCGAACCTAACCCGAACCTAACCCGAACCTAACCCGAACCTAACCCGAACCTAACCCGAACCTAACCCGAACCTAACCCGAACCTAACCCGAACCTAACCCGAACCTAACCCGAACCTAACCCGAACCTAACCCGAACCTAACCCGAACCTAACCCGAACCTAACCCGAACCTAACCCGAACCTAACCCGAACCTAACCCGAACCTAACCCGAACCTAACCCGAACCTAACCCGAACCTAACCCGAACCTAACCCGAACCTAACCCGAACCTAACCCGAACCTAACCCGAACCTAACCCGAACCTAACCCGAACCTAACCCGAACCTAACCCGAACCTAACCCGAACCTAACCCGAACCTAACCCGAACCTAACCCGAACCTAACCCGAACCTAACCCGAACCTAACCCGAACCTAACCCGAACCTAACCCGAACCTAACCCGAACCTAACCCGAACCTAACCCGAACCTAACCCGAACCTAACCCGAACCTAACCCGAACCTAACCCGAACCTAACCCGAACCTAACCCGAACCTAACCCGAACCTAACCCGAACCTAACCCGAACCTAACCCGAACCTAACCCGAACCTAACCCGAACCTAACCCGAACCTAACCCGAACCTAACCCGAACCTAACCCGAACCTAACCCGAACCTAACCCGAACCTAACCCGAACCTAACCCGAACCTAACCCGAACCTAACCCGAACCTAACCCGAACCTAACCCGAACCTAACCCGAACCTAACCCGAACCTAACCCGAACCTAACCCGAACCTAACCCGAACCTAACCCGAACCTAACCCGAACCTAACCCGAACCTAACCCGAACCTAACCCGAACCTAACCCGAACCTAACCCGAACCTAACCCGAACCTAACCCGAACCTAACCCGAACCTAACCCGAACCTAACCCGAACCTAACCCGAACCTAACCCGAACCTAACCCGAACCTAACCCGAACCTAACCCGAACCTAACCCGAACCTAACCCGAACCTAACCCGAACCTAACCCGAACCTAACCCGAACCTAACCCGAACCTAACCTAACCCGAACCTAACCCGAACCTAACCCGAACCTAACCCGAACCTAACCCGAACCTAACCCGAACCTAACCCGAACCTAACCCGAACCTAACCCGAACCTAACCCGAACCTAACCCGAACCTAACCCGAACCTAACCCGAACCTAACCCGAACCTAACCCGAACCTAACCCGAACCTAACCCGAACCTAACCCGAACCTAACCCGAACCTAACCCGAACCTAACCCGAACCTAACCCGAACCTAACCCGAACCTAACCCGAACCTAACCCGAACCTAACCCGAACCTAACCCGAACCTAACCCGAACCTAACCTAACCCGAACCTAAACCTAACCCGAACCTAACCCGAACCTAACCCGAACCTAACCCGAACCTAACCCGAACCTAACCCGAACCTAACCCGAACCTAACCCGAACCTAACCGAACCTAACCCGAACCTAACCCGAACCTAACCCGAACCTAACCCGAACCTAACCCGAACCTAACCCGAACCTAACCCGAACCTAACCCGAACCTAACCCGAACCTAACCCGAACCTAACCCGAACCTAACCCGAACCTAACCCGAACCTAACCCGAACCTAACCCGAACCTAACCCGAACCTAACCCGAACCTAACCCGAACCTAACCCGAACCTAACCCGAACCTAACCCGAACCTAACCCGAACCTAACCCGAACCTAACCCGAACCTAACCCGAACCTAACCCGAACCTAACCCGAACCTAACCCGAACCTAACCCGAACCTAACCCGAACCTAACCCGAACCTAACCCGAACCTAACCCGAACCTAACCCGAACCTAACCCGAACCTAACCCGAACCTAACCCGAACCTAACCCGAACCTAACCCGAACCTAACCCGAACCTAACCCGAACCTAACCCGAACCTAACCCGAACCTAACCCGAACCTAACCCGAACCTAACCCGAACCTAACCCGAACCTAACCCGAACCTAACCCGAACCTAACCCGAACCTAACCCGAACCTAACCCGAACCTAACCCGAACCTAACCCGAACCTAACCCGAACCTAACCCGAACCTAACCCGAACCTAACCCGAACCTAACCCGAACCTAACCCGAACCTAACCCGAACCTAACCCGAACCTAACCCGAACCTAACCCGAACCTAACCCGAACCTAACCCGAACCTAACCCGAACCTAACCCGAACCTAACCCGAACCTAACCCGAACCTAACCCGAACCTAACCCGAACCTAACCCGAACCTAACCCGAACCTAACCCGAACCTAACCCGAACCTAACCCGAACCTAACCCGAACCTAACCCGAACCTAACCCGAACCTAACCCGAACCTAACCCGAACCTAACCCGAACCTAACCCGAACCTAACCCGAACCTAACCCGAACCTAACCCGAACCTAACCCGAACCTAACCCGAACCTAACCCGAACCTAACCCGAACCTAACCCGAACCTAACCCGAACCTAACCCGAACCTAACCCGAACCTAACCCGAACCTAACCCGAACCTAACCCGAACCTAACCCGAACCTAACCCGAACCTAACCCGAACCTAACCCGAACCTAACCCGAACCTAACCCGAACCTAACCCGAACCTAACCCGAACCTAACCCGAACCTAACCCGAACCTAACCCGAACCTAACCCGAACCTAACCCGAACCTAACCCGAACCTAACCCGAACCTAACCCGAACCTAACCCGAACCTAACCCGAACCTAACCCGAACCTAACCCGAACCTAACCCGAACCTAACCCGAACCTAACCCGAACCTAACCCGAACCTAACCCGAACCTAACCCGAACCTAACCCGAACCTAACCCGAACCTAACCCGAACCTAACCCGAACCTAACCCGAACCTAACCCGAACCTAACCCGAACCTAACCCGAACCTAACCCGAACCTAACCCGAACCTAACCCGAACCTAACCCGAACCTAACCCGAACCTAACCCGAACCTAACCCGAACCTAACCCGAACCTAACCCGAACCTAACCCGAACCTAACCCGAACCTAACCCGAACCTAACCCGAACCTAACCCGAACCTAACCCGAACCTAACCCGAACCTTTTTTTTTTTTTTTTTTTTTTTTTTTTTTTTTTTTTTTTTTTCGTGGAGGAAACCTTCATAGGCGCCCCGCGCCCTCCGGGGAGAGGGCGCCGGGTAGTGCCGGATTCGTACCGGCTAAAACCTCCACGGTGGCCGTACTTGGCGCATGGCGGAAGGGGCCCTAGAACCACTCATAAGCATGACATCACGAGCCCCTTCCGCGCCGAGTTCACCTCGAGTTATGCGAATCTAACCAAAGACGCGATGCGCGGCCACCGCGTTATAAGTTATAAAATAATACTATATAACGTTAGACGTTATAAAATAATACAATATAACGTTATACGTTATAACGTAATACCATATAACGTTATACGTTTTAAAATAATACTATATAATGTTATAACGTAACACTATATAACGGTATACGTTATAAAATAATACAATATAACGTTATACGTTATAACGTAATACAATATAACGTTATAACGTAATTATTACGCCGCGCGGCACAGTGTACATCATATTTTCAACCGTCGCTTGCGACCTTCCAACATCGCCAGAGAGGCTCTCTTATCTGCCCGACGAAAAACAGACAATGTCTCCCCGAACACATGGTTGTCATAAAGCGGCGAGTTCTGTAGCCTTTGATTTCTGACCGTTATGTTGTTTTTACGGGCAATCGGCATACCTGACCCTAACGTAACGGGGGGTGTCCTCCAGAAAGACAAAGAATCGGCTTAAGGGAGTCAGTACTGTTTCAAAACTCACTCGGCATACAACGACAGCTCTAACGAACGAAGTCGCCTAGTCTCACACGTCCAGTCACATTTCTGTAACGCATTACCCGCATCTGTCGCCAAATAATTGTAACATTGTCTTATTATTATACGTAATTGTTTCTTTAAAATATACTATATATTAACCTGTTCACACAGTGTTAAGTCATTGAACCACTCCTGTTATCCTAACCGAAACAAGGGGACCGACTACTTCGCGGCGTCGATTAGCCGAATCGTAGCGAGAATTTACGCCTCTCGCTCACGCGTTTTCATCGTGACCGCGTCCCTCCGCGAACGGTCGTAACAGTAATTCTATTCAACGTTATACGTTATAACGTAATACTATATATACTTCTATAGTTAAGTGCTATGTTCCTTTCAAATTATCATGTTCTTGTTAATAGCAATTGCTTTTTGGAACGTTTATTTCATTATCTCATCCATTATAACTTTCTAGAATACTATTCCAAATGCCCTTGCCGCCAGGAAACGATTCCTTATCCTACCTTTTGTAATTTCCAAGGAAACTTATTACGGAACAAAACAAATCTTTCTAACTTCTTATCTGTACTATTATGGTAAGTCTCTTTTAGTAATTATATGTTATTAATTTTCCTAATATCTCATATATTGGTTGATTTTAATTGTGAAATGCATTATTTTATGTAAAAGAAACGAAAAATTACACTTATTTCTTACCCTTTACATTTGTTATCTCAAACTCATGAATCCGAAGAACAAATCTAATCTTTACTCTCGTACGTACATATTTCTGTACTTATAAAGACCAATTAAATTTTATCATAAACTCATTAGAGTTGAGAATTATTTAAATAATATACCTAGTCTCCTAACTGCAAAATAATAAGATAACCTTCGGGCTTTGTATGTTCCATTGCGCACTTTTATATATCGATGTACTATAGAACTAAATATGCCATGTTTCCAATCATATTGGGAAACGATTTATATATTTCGTTCCCCCATGGGTTACCTAATGTTCACTGAAGATAGAAATGTGGTAGAACCTTAATTTATTTCCATTACTAACTATAATAGTCTCTAACAATTTATTATATACGGACACTTATGAACATAGAATGTAATAACGTGAAATTGTATCACTAGCTTTTATAACAACCATTGTAATAAATGTCAAGTAAATAGCACCGGTTTATACAACGAGTTTATAAATTATACAAAGTCTATGCGGAGGATGTACACTAAATATCCACTTAGGAAGGAATAAAATAGTTCCTACGATTGTGTTTACTTGTATTTGTGGTATCTGCTGATCGCACCAAATAAGTATTAATATTCGACGCGATAGTCAAAACTGTAAGAATTATAACGATTAGGGCATTCAGTAGGGCATACTGATCCATTCCAGTTATCTTGTAGTATATTGCCAAGATCCTTCTCAACTTTATCCTATATGACGACTTACAACATACTTACCATACAAAACTTTCATCTACACCTACATTTTGCTTGTTGTAAGAAAAGTTTTGAAATACTATTACCGCCATATTACGAATGCCACGATTCTAATAATAAAATTTGATCCCAGTCTCAAAATATATATAGAAGTTTCCAAATATTTTATGCAAACTTATATTTATTAATAAATTAATATACCTTATAGACAATCGTCTTAAGCATATACCTAATAAATGTTAAGAGTATATGCTAATATAGTCCCACTAAATACTAATATTAATATTCTTCTAGATGGTTGTGTCTTTAAATACTTTTGTGATTTTTGAAAAATATGTATATCTTTGTACTAAATATCTTTTAATTTCAGTATAGATCTTCCAAATTGTTTCAAATTTCTCCCATATATTATATATTACGATAATTGGATTTCATTATAGCGCTAATGAAATTCTAAAATGTCGTATAACATACCTAATATACGTAATATGCTCACATTCCTCCTAAAATGTATCGATATTAATGTATGAATACATTTATGAGTCTACTATCCTATATAACTGCCGCTTGGCTATCAAGTTTTCCAGTTTCAAATAATCAATGTTTAGTACTATATGCCCTATTTAACGGTTTCTTTTATAAATTTTTCTTCTGTAAACAATTTTTCAATAGCGGTAGGTATTTGATACCTCTTTGATCAACTGAAAATCGAATTAAGCTGCGGCATTCCATCTATCATTAGATTCGTTGAAAATCATTTCACCCGGAACTCAGATTTTTACTGAGAGATCACCGATATGAACGGCCCTCCTTTCCCAAATCTCTTTAATTAATAAGAAAACGTGGCTCTCATGCTACAAAAGAAGCAATATATAAATCACGTACCAAGTTTGATACGCTATAATTCCTATAAATTTTTAGATAATAACAGTATTATTAGATAATAACGGTATACGTGTAACAAAAAGAAAAATTCCATTTTATCATATATATAAATTTATTTATTCCGCACTTTGCTATGTGCTTCCAGAATTTTTACATTTACAGAATTAATAAGGAATTCAGTAAATCGCTACTTTCGGCAAAGTTATTCGTAATAATATCCGGATTCGAATTACATAAAATATCCTTCTTGACACCCGTAAGCATGCATAAATATAAATTTTTCCGTCACAAGGTATTTCGCAATTTATTTTTTATCAATCCTAAAGTAGAACAGCTTCGTTCACAGGATGTTTGAGCCACCGATCATGCCAGCAAATATTCCTATGTTGATCCCAATAAGGAGCAAGCATTTGTTGTTAAATTATATTGATTAAATATTTCGTAAGAACAAACGACACCATCGTTGCAGGATTGGCGTTGTTCCAGTATTTTATTTATTTCTTCGTTTTCATATTTATATACCTTACTTTTTTCCGTGATGCTTATAGCAAATGCTTCTTTTCGTATTCTCTTCCAATTATTCCACTGATAGCGAATAACGATAATAATGAATAACGAAATTGTCGTACTCGTCTTTCAAATTTTCTAAACTTACCTTACTGCATTTATATGTGTTTCATCGTTTTTTATCATAGAAAAATGTTTTGGGATTCAGATAGGCAAAATCGGCGTATAATGGTTTACTGATTAGAAAACGACGATAAATACTTTCCCACGCGACATCAAATATTACATCTAAATTCAATAATTACATCTATTACAATAATTACAAATTTTACATCTAAATTCAACAATTTTGAATTCTACGTTAATTATATAGTTATCTGGAGCTCTTTCTCCTTTTGCACCGTTTTTCCGTTTTATTCTGGTAACAGGCAGCGATTCGTCAATTTCTAGATTATCTTTTTTACAATATGTAAATTTACTTTTAGGCTGCGTTACAAAGATATCAGCAGTTTTTATCCCATTTCCAAAATTGCTATATGATTTCAAATTTTCATATGGTTCGTTTCCTATATTACGAATTTTAAATGGACTTATCCCACCTGTTCGGAGATATTTTGATGAGAATGTTGTCCATACAAATATTTCTGCTGTAAGCATATTTTCATATTTTAATAGTAAATCTGCAAAATTTCTTTCCTTTCGTACGCGTTTTAAGTTTGCATATTAAAAAGTCTTCAATTTTTAGTAATTTAATTGCGATGACAATATATAAAGCAGCATTTGGTTCTGCAAACAAACCAAGTACTTTCTTTAAGGCGATATCTTTAGATCTCTATCATGTTTTTCCTATAGTTAACAATTTCCGATATTACGAATCTCTACGTACAATTTCCCATATATTCCTTTTTTGTTAAGAGTCACGAATAATCACGACATGTTCGTTTGCGAGCCACGAAAAAGACCCTTACACTAACTTTGTATATTTGCCACGTCGTCTCTCTTGAGTTATTTACACCTATTTTAACATGAATCTTATTAGCCATCCATATTTGTTTTACAAATTCAAACTCAATTTCCCTTGTTGTAGATTTTCGCTTTACGATAGCTAAGAGCCTTTTGTAAGTAAAGTTAGAAATATAACGTATAGTAATTCCACATTTTTCTATTTTTGATATAATATTTTTATCTGGGATCTTTTTTAGATCTTTTTAGTGGTTTTTATGCATTTTTGTGTCCCTTCAAAAGGGTCTCATATTTACTAAGCAAATGCACCATGTAAAATGTTACCATAATCTTCTGTTTTATTTTCTGCTGTAAGATGCCTCAGATTTACACTCTCTGTAACTTAATCCTCGCTTACCGATAACTGTGATTGCATTCATAATTCTTTTCAATATTTTTCGCTTGTTATGCCTCTTTGACGCTTTTTTCTCACCCAAGTAATATTTTATTGATCCATAACAAATTCGTGTACAATAGCGATTATATATTTACGTTCAGGTTGCATTTTAATTTTTAAACTATCTGTAATCTTTTCGAAAGTGCAGAAATGGTGTAGAAATCGTGTTTTTATAAAATTTACCAAAAAAATTTACGAAAAACGTACAATGTCTCGACGAGCGCATAGTTCACACAAAGCAGCGAGTTCTGGAACCGTCGATTTCGGACCGTTCTTCCATTCTCACAAAGAAGTCGGCATACGTTATCATCGCCGCGATCGGTGGCGTGATCCGAGCGTAGTGGGGGTTGTCTCACGGAAAGACAAAGGTTCGGTTTAAGGTTCTCATTTGAAAATTCATACTGCATACATCGAGAGCTCGGACGAATAAAGTCGCTTAGTCTAACCAATATCGAGAAATATAAAAAGCCGTATAGAATTTCTGTAACGCATTAACTTTATTCATTGCCAAATAATTTCTGACGATCTTCTTACTGTACCATTTATTGTTGAATATACACGCTATATTAACCAGTTGACACAGTGTTAAATTCATTGGACCACCCCTGTTATCTTTATCGAAACAAGGGGAACGACTATTTCGCGGCGTCGATTATATGAATCGTAGCGAGAATTCACGCCTCTCGCTTACGCGTTTTTCTCGCGATCGCGTCTCTCCGCGAAAGATCGTAACAAGCATTTACCGGAATGAAAGTTATATCTTAGATGTTATAAACTACCACCTTACAGAATTTGACAGTATTTTCTGCGCTTAAGATTTCAGAGTTACGATCGTGTTTTACTCGGCGCTCGTGAATCGGCTGAGTTTGTTTAGAAATGTAAGAATTAGATATAGAACGGCATTGCTTATTCATATAGTTTTGAGCGGCATTGATGTAATTTACTCCTGACGTTAAGAATACCGGATTAACTACCAATTGTGCTAAAAAGACTTTGTTCGTGAGAGATGGTATGGGGTATATTTGCTTTATATCCCATTCCATGTCTATAATTCTTGGTACCGAAATTATAAAGAAAACATTGTTTTGTAGAGTAAGCAATGTGAGTTCTGACATACGTGAAATACTTTGGAAATTCTCTTCCTTTGCTATAAAAGCGTTTCCTTCTGTTTTCCTACCTAGTACTTGGCCGTAATTGCTAATAAAAGTTCCGTGATCAATGATCTGTGGACTTATTGTACCTTGTTTTTCTAAGATGATTAAATTGAATATTTTGTCGATTTGGAATTTTAAGTCTGACACTGAGCTTTTCGCCGCTTTTGGTGACACAAACTGGACTGGTGCGTAGTTCTTAGCTTGGCATCGTTTTCCAAAGATCAATCGACTAATAAATTTTTCTTTTTTCTTTTTTTGGAAAACGATGCCAATTACCAGGTCTCACCACGAGGAGGTGACTACGCACGAGACCCGCCCATGAGTTATTTAACGTTATGCATCGGTCTCGACATTCAACCTATTGGCAAGAATGTCGAGTTCTGACTCTACGCGATCATGGGCCTGCGTAAAGAGATAGATACTTCGTAGCCTAACCGCGAAACACCTATCTCCTACGCAGCAGTTACACCGATCTTTACAAACGTGAAACAAAGCTTACACGACGCGATATCTATCTCCCACACAACGCAACATGTATCTCACACACAAACATTACATCGATCCGTACAAACATCGTACAATAATTCGCAACCCTATCAGCAACATCCCGTATCAAAGATACATTTGTCTAACTTGGAACGAAAGATAACAAGTGAGGCTACTACTATTGAAAATCAGACAATCAGACAATCAGACGATGAAAGAAATACAGCGACTCGCCCGGAACGAACGTAATCGCGATCTCTCGAAGGAACTAACAAACCTACGTGACGTACTCCCGTCCACTGGATAACCCTGAGGTTCAGCGGAAGCCCAAGCATTGACCTTCGCTCGATTCCTGTCACGTCGTTTGAAACTTATCACGGTCGATGGCACTTGCCGATGATACCAGTGTCCAACAAATGGACCTGCAATTTAACACACTCCAACTGAACAAGTTGAACCCGGGGAGGGACCGCTGAACAGGATTACGAAGGCAAGGCCCCAACTGAACAGTGGGGTCCACCCCCGCGGGTTCGAACAGAATTACGGAGGACGTTAAATGCAGGTCCCTGTCCAAGTACCGAAGTACCAATCGGACAGGATTGCGGACCTGCGACTCGATCGTCGACAGATTCACAGGTATCACCAGCGTGATGACAACGCCCGCGATTCGAGGCAAACGATGAGCAGTCGTCGAGTAGTCACCGAGACAAGAGGTGTTCTTGGGCGACCTACGAATCAAAGAGTTGTCCAGTGTACGTTGACCCGCACGTACCCGGAATACGCGCGAGTGAGTACGCCACGCGGCAGTTTGCAAGAACTGAGCGATCGTGAACCGATAAACCGCGAAAACAATTTTTTTTTTCTAAGTGATAAGCGAGGAGATCAAGAGAGAAAAGAATTTTATTTTTCCAACGATAAAACTCGAAGAATTGATTCCAAGATAGACAAGTACCGTTGTATAGAATGAGCTTACAATGCATTACAATACATAACACAGGTACCTATCGTATGACTAATTAAGGCTAAAACGCATGCATCCCACGTTGTCCCACGTTGTCCCAAGTTGTCCCACGTTGTCCCACGTTGTCCCACGTTGTCCCACGTTGTCCCACGTTGTCCCACGTTGTCCCACGTTGTCCCACGTTGTCCCACGTTGTCCCACGTTGTCCCACGTTGTCCCACGTTGTCCCACGTTGTCCCACTTTGTCCCACGTTGTCCCACGGTGTCCAGCGACGTCCCACGGTGTCCAACGACGTCCCACGTTGTCCCACGTTGTCCAACGATGTCCAACGATGTCCAGCGATGTCCAACGATGTCCACCAACGTCCCACGGAGTCCAACGAGGTCCCACGGTGTCCCACGTTGTCCCACGGTGTCCCACGTTGGCCAACGGTGTCCATCGATGTCCAACGACGTCCCACGGTGTCCCACGCCGTCCCACGGTGTCCCACGCCATCCCACGTTGTCCCACGACGTCCCACGGTGTCCAGCGGTGTCCAACGACGTCCCACGGTGTCCAACGGTGCAGTCCAGTCTAGATCATCCAAAATTCTCTTAGAGGCTTTTGGTGATCCAAACTGGACCAATGGTGTCCCACGGTGTAGTCCAGTCTAGATCATCCAGAATTCTCTTAGAGGCTTTTGGTGATCCAAACTGGACCAATGGTGTCCCACGGTGTAGTCCAGTCTAGATCATCCAGAATTCTCTTAGAGGCTTTTGGTGATCCAAACTGGACCAATGATGTCCCACGGTGCAGTCCAGTCTAGATCATCCAAAATTCTCTTAGAGGCTTTTGGTGATCCAAACTGAACCATTGATGTCCCACGGTGTCCCACGGTGCAGTCCAGTCTAGATCATCCAAAATTCTCTTAGAGGCTTTTAGTGATCCAAACTGGACCAATGGTGTCCCACGGTGTAGTCCAGTCTAGATCATCCAGAATTCTCTTAGAGGCTTTTGGTGATCCAAACTGGACCAATGATGTCCCACGGTGTAGTCCAGTCTAGATCATCCAGAATTCTCTTAGAGGCTTTTGGTGATCCAAACTGGACCAATGATGTCCCACGGTGCAGTCCAGTCTAGATCATCCAAAATTCTCTTAGAGGCTTTTGGTGATCCAAACTGAACCATTGATGTCCCACGGTGTCCCACGGTGCAGTCCAGTCTAGATCATCCAAAATTCTCTTAGAGGCTTTTGGTGATCCAAACCGGACCAATGGTGTCCCACGGTGCAGTCCAGTCTAGATCATCCAGAATTCTCTTAGAGGCTTTTGGTGATCCAAACTGGACCAATGATGTCCCACGTTGTCCCACGTTGTCCCACGTTGTCCCACGTTGTCCCACGTTGTCCCACGTTGTCCCACGTTGTCCCACGTTGTCCCACGTTGTCCCACGTTGTCCCACGTTGTCCCACGACGTCCCACGGTGTCCAACGGTGTCCAGCGTTGCAGTCCAGTCTAGATCACACAAAATTCTTTTCGCGGCATTTGGAGATCCACACTGGACCAACGGTGTCCCACGGTGCAGTCCTGTTTAGATTATCGAAAATTCTCTTCATAGCTTTTCGTGATTTAAACTGGACTGTATCTGCGTGGTTCTTAGCTTGGTATCGAATTATTGTACAATTCTTGTACCGATCGATGTAGTCGTTTTCCAAAAATTAATCATCTGATTAATCTACGAAAACTATTACAATGATCAATACAAAATTGTACAATAATTCGCAATCGTACTGGTAACACTCGGTATCAAAGATACATTTGTCTAACTTGGAACGAGAGAAGGAAGATGAAACTATTGATATTGCATATACAATTTAAAGTTTTGCAAAAAAGACGTACGACTCGTTGTGCTAAACTTACGAAGATATCGAAAAGTTATATATATAAAAATGGGAAAACAGGAAGAAGCCCGAACAATCAGACAATGAAAGAAAAATCATTTGGGTATCTAGCATACATATTTAATATGCTGTGAAATTTTCAAATATGTAACTGAAATGTATTTTCTGTAAATTGATAGATCTGAAACAAACTCACTTACTGGATTTGGTATATGAAAGAAACAGGCATTTTTAGAACGAGAACATTTTGTACGTGAAAAGTAAACTATTACTAATGGTCAATTATAGATCAAATTACTATTGATTAAATTTTAGCAAATATAGAGAATCATTTGCATCTTTTTAATCGAAACTAGGGTTCCGTTGAAAACAAGAATTGTAAGTAATTGAATTTAAGCTTTAATTAAAAATTGAAAAGTTCATTTGGAATAACTAAAATGAGAGAAAACCCGATTATTATAAAACCACTTGCTTTGTGTTTTAACTTTTGACAGTATCTGTTATTTTCTATAACAACATAGTGATTTGCAACATACTCAACCGAAAGGTATGTGCATAGATCATTTTTTTCAGAATTTTTGCTACAAACGTGACGATTATCGCGAACGAACTTTTGTTTCATGCAAATGAAATTCGAATATCTATAAAATTTTACATTACTGTTAGAAGATTAAAAATATCGCGGTCGAAAACATTCTAAATGTTATGGTTCTAAGAACGAACAATCACCGGTATTAATTCCAATCGCAATGAATTACATTTTAAAAAATATTTCAAGCTCTCATAGCAACATTAAGATATTTCATTATAATACTTTTTTACGCATGAAATCGCTCACAATTTCATACATGTAAATATATATATATATTATACATTCGTAATAAAGTTCTGTATTTTAGCAGTCGTGGTAACGTTAACGCTGACAAAGGAATATGTTTATAGCAGTATTTTCAGTAATAAACGTAGTAATAAGGGGTGCATTAATAAGGGGCGCTGAAAAATAAACAAAGCAGTAGCCAGAAGGGCTACTAAAATTCGATCGCCTTCCACTCTATATGAACCCGATCAACGCGCCGAGAGTGGAACTGAATATTCTTGTTTCGCAACGCTAATTTACTACTAATATCTATGACGCAGGAAATTCTCAAAATCAAACGCGAAGAGTGCTTTGTTATATCTGCAATATCAATTAATCTACCATTTAAAAAAAAAATTCTAAAAATTTCCGAAATTTCATACGCAACGCTAATAAATTTAAATCGACGCACTCGTATTTAAACAATACGCAACACTAATAGCGAGAGATCGTAGTGCAACCATTTAGGAGGTTGCCGATGAACGATCACACTTGCATAGCTTTTGCAGCTATATCGTGTGATCCAAGAACAGTGTCCGACAAATACAGTCGGAGGGTTTGGGCATTCTGTAAACGCAACTCTACTTAACAAAACGCGATCGTTCGTTATCGCAACGCTAACAGGAAAAATTAGTAGAACTCGCGATGGAACAATATCGCAACGCTAACTCTTAAAGTGAATTTAATGAAAATTATTATTTACTATATGAAAAATATTCTGGTATTGCTACTTGCAATACTATAAAATTAATTGAGAACTAACATTTTTACAATTTAATTTTAATCAATAGAAAACAGGATAAATTCTGATACGTATAGTTCTATAAAAAATTCTAAAAATTCATAATAAAAATTGCAAAAAACAATCGCGCAATTGTAATTCGCAACTCTAAAGCAAACGCGATTATCATTTTATCGCAACTCTAATTCAAACCGTAACCATTCTCTCGCCACACTAATAAAAAGCCGCGATGTTATTTCGCAACTCTAATACAACCCGTCATTAACATATCGAAACACTAATAAGAAAAATCGCGAATGGAGGGCCGATATATCGCAGTGCAACCATTTAGGTGGTTGCCGATGAACGATCACACTTGTACAGCTCTTGCAGCTGTACGTGTGATCCAGGAATAATGTCCGACAAATGCAGTCGGAAGGTTTGGGCATTTTGTAAACGCAACTCTACTTGATAAAACGCGATCATTCATTATCGCAACGCTAAAGGGAAAAATTAGTAGAACTCGCGATGGAAGAATATCGCAACGCTAATTTTTACAGTGAACTCAATGAAGATTACTATTTACTATATGAAAAAGCTACTTCAAATATTCTGGTATTGGTATTTGCAATACTATAAAATTAATTAAAAACTAACATTTATAAAATCTAATTTAAAAAAATAGAAGACAGGATAAATTTTGATACGTATAATTCCAAAAGAAATTCTAAAAATTCATAATAAAAATTGCAAAAGACAAGCACGATATTGTAATTCGCAACTCTAAAGCAAACACGATTAACATTTTATCGCAACTCTAATTCAAACCGTAATCATTTTCCGCCACACTAATGAAAAGCCGCGATGTTGTTTCGCAACTCTAATTCAACTCGTAATTAATCTGTCGCGACACTAATAAAAAAATCGCGATTTGCCCAATGGGAGGATGGACCGATATATACATCGGTCAAAAAAACAAAAACTACTACTACGACTACAAATACTAAAAGCGAGCATAGTGACAAAGTAGTAACAACAATGACTTCCCATGCTCTGGATGACCCAGAGGATGGGTAGCCATTGGTAGTTGCCCTCTTGAGTGGCAGTTTGCCGGGCCTCTTCGGCATATAGCCTCTTCTTTCTTCGAGCGCGATGCCCGCTGAAACTTAAATCTAAGCTCGAGACTTCTAAATCGCAAACAAAAAAAAAACTTATAAAGGTGAAATAAAAATATAAACCGCGGAAGCTGATTGAAGTGCGCATGGACTGACCAACGATCACAGCGGTGATCGTTGCTCACTCGCATGTGCGTGCTCGAGCGATAAACGTTCGTTCGCCCACTCGCGACCGCGACCGCGAAATTCGAAAAATCGAAAGGCAAAACCAGAGACGAGAGCATGCTCTACTCGTGCCAGTTTCACCGTCGATTTTTCAAATAAATTTCCAGAAACAGGTTGGTCACGCGAAAACGCGCCTACCCGACCAGAGACTGTGCCAACCTGCCCGGCCCTGCCTACTTATAATTAACAGACACGCCAGAAAGTATACTACCTATCCTGCCTAGCGCTATATTTAAAAAATGGCAAAACGGGCACACCAACACACTCGCTCCACGGTTCTCACACAAACGCCCGGGTGCAAAGGTCCTACACTAGAGAGAACGTCCCGGGACGCCTCCGACACCCGAGCTTAGCAAACATGCACGCTCTAAGGTACGTACCTTTTTCCTGAAATCGACTGACGAAGGCTAGTGACCATTGCGTAAAACGTGATAAAACACGTCTAAAGAAATTATACTTTTAAAATAAATGTAAGTAAACTTGGAATTATAATTGTAATTTACGGCAATATTAAAAGCGTGGTTACACTTAATCGCGTGGATGATATTATCAGAAATTGTAATTGTATCGAGACGTAAATTGAATCGATATATGTCTCGACATTTTTAATATTTGAAGTTTTAACGAATGAGAAGAAACGACGCAATTCCACGGCCTAACAACACGCATACATAATGTGGAAAATACGTCGTGCACGATACACTAACGCATCGTCAGTCGCTGAGAAATTATTACATTACTTAATTCTAGATCATCGTGCCCAATGTCTTTCTCCCATTCAAGTAGCACCTGGGCACGTGAATGAGATCCTGATAATGGGCACGGAAGGGGTTAAACCTGAAAATCCTGATCTAAAAAGATGATTAGTTTATGTAATTTTTCTTTAACGGACTAACGTTCTTTGATTTTATATTTTACTACTTCGTTTCTGATTAAATCTACTTTATTAATTTAATAGTAACTGAGTAACTCTACTTTATTAATTTAATAAATTAGAACAAAATTTTAATATTGCAAAAAAGGTAGCGTTAATTGAAAAAGACTGAGACTCGATCAAATGGAATAATTGACTCTAAATATATTACTGAGAAAGAAATAGTCTCAGGCGATCTCTTTATCAAAGCATATATTCGAAAGTGCAGAAGCAGTGTTCAAGATTATTGCTTTGATTCAAAAATCTGCCTGTCGCGAAGTGTCTTCTTGCACGTAAAATATCACACATTCTTGTGCGGAAAAAATGAATTTTAGCACATATTTTAAATTCTAGCCAAAGTGAAATAAACGAACGTGACGTAATATTGTCACGATCAATTCATTGCTAAAAATTAAGTATATTTATGTCACACAGGTATATTCGTGTAGATATTTGGTATTTACAAATATTCATACGGAATATCAACATGCATATTTATAAGTAACACGAATATATTCTCGAGTGTATATGTTTAACCTAACTATTAAAATACTAATTGTTATAATCGCGCTGTGCAAGAAGACCTATCCTAAATTAATAAATTTCAAAAAAGAATGTTACTACTCACGGGTATAAAAAATACCCGCGGTCACTATGCTCGCAGAAAATTCTACGTAATACAACCGGTCACCCGTGTCGATTCGGACCTTTCATCCTACGACATGATTGAGTGACCGGAGGAACAGAAACGCATGCGACTCACCGTTCGAAGCGTAGAAACAGAGGACGTACTCTGGATGCTGTGCCACCCCAGCGAATATCATCAGGAACCGTGTAGGGTCCAGTGGTTGCGAAGAATCTGTTACAGAACAAAACACGATGAGCGATTGCTGACTATTTGAAAAGTTGGAGATAATGAAAAATGAAGGTTTATTAACTTTAGTGACTTTAATAATAACGAGGATTGAAATTTTAATAAACTTTGATAAGTATAAAAACTGAAACTCTAATATGAAAGTTTAAAATCTAAAAATTAAGAATCTAATGATTTCTGAAATATGTTAGTCATTTGTTCTCTAATACGGTATTAAGACTTTAACGTTTATTTTATTTTAATGAAAGTACAACTTCGGAAAATGCTAACCTCATAAATTTTCAATCAAATTATATTTCATAATTGATAGTGATCAAAGAAAAATATACAGAATAGACATAATTGAAATACGGTACGGAAAAATACTTACATTTTTGGCATTTGAGCCACCAATGGAGCATTCGCAAAGAAGACAAAGAAGTTGAAGCTGTGTTATGTCTATAACAAAATATAAAACATCATTAATGTCGTAAATACATAATAAGAAACATGGAATTTTAGCAATAATAAAGACTATACTCTAATAAGTATGTAAATTGCAACTCTAATATAAAAATTTGAGAATAAAACATTCAGTGATTTTTGATGCGTATCAGACAGTTTTATTGTACTTTAATGTTAAGACTTGAAGACTTTGTTTCAATTAAAAAAGGACAATTTACAGCTTTCTAAATTATCAGTCATTTTTATTTCGTAATTAACATTTTATTTTATTTCAAACAAAATAAATAATAAATAGAACAAATTGAAATACGATATATAAAACTACTTACGTTCTTGAGCTCCTGGAGAGGCTTTATCCTCTTGAGGGAGGCACTGACTCTAATACCGGAAACGAATATTCAAACAAATAAATATATAAAAAAAGAAAAATAAAAGACTACGTTACCGCGACCGCTTAAATTATGATCGGCGAACAAGAACTCTAATATCGCGTACGAATTTGATTGATAAAATTTTATTACTTTCGCGTGTGATTATTCGATCGAATTTAATCAAAGTTATCGTGATTTTAAAATATTGAAAAGAAACTATTGCGTAGCAAACACTGACTCTACAACCGCATTGCGCGCGGTCACAAATATTCCCTGAAAATAAAGTTGTTTAAGGGCGGGGTTGGGGGTGGGTGTGGAAAAGAAGCGAAACATCGTTTCGACAATATGCTTCTTTTTCCTATCGGACGTTTATTTAGAAAATACTGCTATTTTTTTACGCTTAAAAATTATTACTAAGAAATTGGAATAAGTGTGAAAAATATTATTTAGTTGAAAATTGTGAGATATTTCTCGATAGCGAACAAATACTTCAGAATACCGTGAATGCAATGCAATTATTTGCAAGAATTATATTGTTCGCAATTAGAATATATACTGTGAATTTTCGTTATTAGAATACGAAATATACATTCCACTAATACACCATGGTCGCGTGTTATAAATATTGGAAAATATTTGCGAGAATTCAAAAGTTCGCCACTAAATATACTTGAAGAATACTACACAAACGCGCGCGAAACCTTGTTTCGAGGAATTTGAATCTAATTGTTACTAAGTTGCAAATTTATGACGTTACTTGTAGTCAATTCACATAATATACAAAAAAAATTGAATTCGATACGAGAATTGTTGTGATATAACTCAATTTGAAACAATAAGATAATTCGTTAAAAATTCGTTTGAGATAAGAGAATGATTTCATACATCGGTAATAGAATAATTTATTTAATCGTCTTTACCTTCATCTTAGTATTCCAGATAATTAAGAAATTATCTATTACGAAATATGTATCAAATATTTTCGCAACTCTAAACTTTTGAAAATATCGAAAAGTTATAAACTCTAACACGATCGCCATAATCTTCCCTTAAAAATGGGGAAACAAGAAGAAGCCGGAACAAACGGACAATGAAAGAAAAATCGCGACGCGAACTCATTCGTTCGCGATCTTTCGAAAGAATCATTGGACTCACGCGACACACTCCCGTGCACAAAATAATCGCAAGATTCAGTGGAAAAGAAGAATGGATTTTTATATATCGTTCCAAGTCAGATAAGTATCGTTGTACAGAATGGGGTCAGAGTGGGTTTGAGAGTCAAGACATATCCAACGGTGTCCAACGTTGTCCAACGGTGTCCAACGTTGTCCAACGGTGTCCAACGTTGTCCAACGGTGTCCAACGTTGTCCCACGATGTCCCTCGGTGTCCAACGTTGTCCCACGATGTCCCTCGGTGTCCAACGTTGTCCCACGATGTCCCTCGGTGTCCAACGTTATCCCACGATGTCCCTCGGTGTCCAACGGTGTCCAACGGTGTCCCACGGTGCAATCCAGTCTAGATCATCCAAAATTCTTTTCGCGGCTTTTGGTGACCCAAACTGGACTGGTGCGTAGTTCTTAGCTTGGCATCGTTTTCCAAAGATTAATCAACTGATTAATCAACTGATTAATATTTGGAAAACGATGCCAATTACCAGGTCTCACCACGAGGAGGTGACTACGCACGAGACCCGCCCATGAGTTATTTAACGTCATGCATCGGTCTCGACATTCAACCTATTGGCAAGAATGTCATAGGAATGTCAAATCATTAATTTACTCACAAGGAATTGATGGTATTCAATTATATAATACTTTGAATTAATGGGAGGATATGGTTATAAATTATTGGTATAACTGTTAAGAGTTAATGGAGTAATTGTTTTAGATTAATGGCTTAAATGGTAAAAATTAATGGCTTAGATGATATAAATTAATAGTATAAATGTTAGAAATTTATGACTTAAATGTATAAAATAAGTTTAAATGCTATAAATTAGTAGCTTAAATGTTATAAATTAATAGTTTGAATGTTAGATATTAATAGTTTAAATGTTAGGAATTAATGGTTTAAATATATAAAATAACAGTTTAAATGTTGTAAATTAATAGCATAAGTGTTGTAAATTAATAGCTTAAATATTATGAATTAACAGCTTAAATGTCATAAATTAATAGCTTAAATGCTATAAATTAATAGCATAAGTGTTATAAATTAATGGCTTACATGTTATAAATTAATAGTTTAAATGTTAGAAATTGATGGCTTAAATGTATAAAATAACAATTTAAATGCTGTAAATTAATACCTTAAATGTTGTAAATTAATAGCTTAAATGTTGTAAATTAATAGCTTAAATATTGTAAATTAATAGCTTAAATGTTATAAATTAATAGCTTAAGTGTTATAAATTAACGACTCAGACATTATTGTTAATATTTTTTGTTTATTCACCTTCTATTTAAGTTCTTCTCGATGTTCACTCTCCGGCAGTTTAGGCGCAAAAGAGCTCGCGCGCGATTTCCGTGTTCCTTATATGCCTTTACAAAGCGTCGAGATGTCAATCGAACGGTAACGATCTTTTGACATAGCAAAAGACGATTTTTCCGTTAGAACAAAATCACATTGAACAATTTCTTAATATTTATTGTAAATTGTCGCCTCCAACAATTTAATACGATATTCATTTTTCTCATTTTAATAGTTTCTACAAGCTGAGACTAATTTCACGCTTCTCTGACACTAGTTTTCGACTATCAATTGGTTTGAACAAAAAGGAACAAAAAGTCTAACGGCAGTCGATGACATTACTGTGAAATAAGTTAAGGTATTAAATAATCGGACAGATAAAATTCATATTAAACATTATATTATATTATCGATATTGGTTCATTTACTCGTGCTAATTACAAAATTAAATGTTCCTTTTTCTTGAGTAACACCTACATCACTGCGTCCGATACTTAAAATTCTTATTTAATGCTTACTTAAAAGTCAGCTACCTTTTTAATTCCTCTCAAGTTAAACGATTAAATTTACTTGTTATAGTTGTAACATAAAATGGCTCTTTTATCCTCAATAGCGCCTGCATCGATGTACGTGATACAGTTATTAATTACGTAGCAAATAATACGAACTAATTAGCTGTAATCGCGGTTAGGTATTTCTTCGTTAGATCTATCAAAGGATCTATTACACTAACTTTGTATATTTGCCACGTCGTCTCTCTTGAGTTATTTATACCTATTTTAACATGAATCTTATTAGCGATCCATATTTATTTTACAAACTCAAACTCAATTTCCCTTGTTGTAGATTTTCGCTTTACGATAGCTAAGAGCCTTTTGTAAGTAAAGTTAGAAATATAACGTATAGTAATTCAACATATTTCTATTTTTGATATAATATATCTTGCATGCAGTCGATTTGTACTGGAAGCATTTTTGATCCGATTGCTTCCTTTGCTATTGTCTCTTGAAGTAGTGCGCACTGACTGCTTTAATGAACTTACTAATTGTAATCTTAGAAATCCACGTTATCCAAAATTCCCTACTTTTATCTGGGATCTTTTTTAGATCTTTTTAGTGGTTTTTACGCATTTTTGTGTCCCTTCAAAAGAGTCTCATATTTACTAAGCAAATGTACCATGTAAAATGTTACCATAATCTTCTGTTTTATTTTCTGCTGTAAGATGCCTCAGATTTACACTCTTTGTAACTTAATCCTCGCTTACCGATAACTGTGATTGCATTCATAATTCTTTTCAATATTTGTCGATTGTTATGCCCCTTTGACGTTTTTTTCCCACCCAAGTAATATTTTATTGATCCATAACAAATTCGTGTACAAATAGCGGTTATATATTTACGTTCAGGTTGCATTTTAATTTTTAATCAATCTGTAATCTTTTGGAAAGTGCACAATAGTGTAGAAATCGTGTTTTTATAAAATTTACCAAAAACATTTACGAAAAACGTACAATGTCTCGACGAGCGCATAGTTCACACAAAGCAGCGAGTTCTGGAACCGTCGATTTCGGACCGTTCTTCCATTCACACAAAGAAGTCGGCATACGTCATTATCGGCGTGATCGGTGGCGTGATCCGAGCGTAGTGGGGGTTGTCTCACGGAAAGACAAAGGTTCGGTTTAAGGTTCTCCTTTGAAAATTCATACTGTATACATCGAGAGCTCGGACGAAGAAAGTCGCTTAGTCTAACGAATATCGAGAAAAATAAAAAGTCGAGTAGAATTTCTGTAACGCATTAACTTTATTCATTGCCAAATAATTTCTGACGATCTTATTACTGTACCATTTATTGTTGAATATACACGCTATATTAACCAGTTGACACAGTGTTAAATTCATCGAACCACCCCTGTTATCTTAATCGAAACAAGAGGAACGACTAATCGCGACGTCGATTATATGAATCGTAGCGACAATTTAAGCCTCTCGCTTACGCGTTTTTCTCGCGATCGCGTCTCTCCGCGAACGATCGTAACAAGCATTTACCGGAATGAAAGTTATATCTTAGATGTTATAAACTACCACCTTACAGAATTTGACAGTATTTTCTGCGCTTAAGATTTCAGAGTTACGATCGTGTTTTACTCGGCGCTCGTGAATCGGCTGAGTTTGTTTAGAAATGTAACAATTACATATAGAACGGCATTGCTTATTCAAATAGATTTGAGCTGCATCGATGTAATTTACTCCTGACGTTAAGAATACCGGATTAACTACCAATTGTGCTAAAAAGACCTTGTTCGTGAGAGATGGTATGGGGCATATTTGCTTTATATCCCATTCCATGTCTATAATTCTTGGTACCGAAATTATAAAGAAAACTTTGTTTTGTAGAGTAAGCAATGTGAGTTCTGACATACGTGAAATACTTTGGAAATTCTCTTCCTTTGCTATAAAAGCGTTTCCTTCTGTTTTCCTACCTAGTACTTGGCCGTAATTGCTAATAAAAGTTCCGTGATCAATGATCTGTGGACTTATTGTACCTTGTTTTTCTAAGATGATTAAATTGAATATTTTGTCGATTTGGAATTTTAAGTCTGACACTGAGCTTTTCGCCGCTTTTGGTGACACAAACTGGACTGGTGCGTAGTTCTTAGCTTGGCATCGTTTTCCAAAGATCAATCGACTAATAAATTTTTCTTTTTTCTTTTTTTGGAAAACGATGCCAATTACCAGGTCTCACCACGAGGAGGTGACTACGCACGAGACCCGCCCATGAGTTATTTAACGTTATGCATCGGTCTCGACATTCAACCTATTGGCAAGAATGTCGAGTTCTGACTCTACGCGATCATGGGCCTGCGTAAAGAGATAGATACTTCGTAGCCTAACCGCGAAACACCTATCTCCTACGCAGCAGTTACACCGATCTTTACAAACGTGAAACAAAGCTTACACGACGCGATATCTATCTCCCACACAACGCAACATGTATCTCACACACAAACATTACATCGATCCGTACAAACATCGTACAATAATTCGCAACCCTATCAGCAACATCCCGTATCAAAGATACATTTGTCTAACTTGGAACGAAAGATAACAAGTGAGGCTACTACTATTGAAAATCAGACAATCAGACAATCAGACGATGAAAGAAATACAGCGACTCGCCCGGAACGAACGTAATCGCGATCTCTCGAAGGAACTAACAAACCTACGTGACGTACTCCCGTCCACTGGATAACCCTGAGGTTCAGCGGAAGCCCAAGCATTGACCTTCGCTCGATTCCTGTCACGTCGTTTGAAACTTATCACGGTCGATGGCACTTGCCGATGATACCAGTGTCCAACAAATGGACCTGCAATTTAACACACTCCAACTGAACAAGTTGAACCCGGGGAGGGACCGCTGAACAGGATTACGAAGGCAAGGCCCCAACTGAACAGTGGGGTCCACCCCCGCGGGTTCGAACAGAATTACGGAGGACGTTAAATGCAGGTCCCTGTCCAAGTACCGAAGTACCAATCGGACAGGATTGCGGACCTGCGACTCGATCGTCGACAGATTCACAGGTATCACCAGCGTGATGACAACGCCCGCGATTCGAGGCAAACGATGAGCAGTCGTCGAGTAGTCACCGAGACAAGAGGTGTTCTTGGGCGACCTACGAATCAAAGAGTTGTCCAGTGTACGTTGACCCGCACGTACCCGGAATACGCGCGAGTGAGTACGCCACGCGGCAGTTTGCAAGAACTGAGCGATCGTGAACCGATAAACCGCGAAAACAATTTTTTTTTTCTAAGTGATAAGCGAGGAGATCAAGAGAGAAAAGAATTTTATTTTTCCAACGATAAAACTCGAAGAATTGATTCCAAGATAGACAAGTACCGTTGTATAGAATGAGCTTACAATGCATTACAATACATAACACAGGTACCTATCGTATGACTAATTAAGGCTAAAACGCATGCATCCCACGTTGTCCCACGTTGTCCCAAGTTGTCCCACGTTGTCCCACGTTGTCCCACGTTGTCCCACGTTGTCCCACGTTGTCCCACGTTGTCCCACGTTGTCCCACGTTGTCCCACGTTGTCCCACGTTGTCCCACGTTGTCCCACGTTGTCCCACTTTGTCCCACGTTGTCCCACGGTGTCCAGCGACGTCCCACGGTGTCCAACGACGTCCCACGTTGTCCCACGTTGTCCAACGATGTCCAACGATGTCCAGCGATGTCCAACGATGTCCACCAACGTCCCACGGAGTCCAACGAGGTCCCACGGTGTCCCACGTTGTCCCACGGTGTCCCACGTTGGCCAACGGTGTCCATCGATGTCCAACGACGTCCCACGGTGTCCCACGCCGTCCCACGGTGTCCCACGCCATCCCACGTTGTCCCACGACGTCCCACGGTGTCCAGCGGTGTCCAACGACGTCCCACGGTGTCCAACGGTGCAGTCCAGTCTAGATCATCCAAAATTCTCTTAGAGGCTTTTGGTGATCCAAACTGGACCAATGGTGTCCCACGGTGTAGTCCAGTCTAGATCATCCAGAATTCTCTTAGAGGCTTTTGGTGATCCAAACTGGACCAATGGTGTCCCACGGTGTAGTCCAGTCTAGATCATCCAGAATTCTCTTAGAGGCTTTTGGTGATCCAAACTGGACCAATGATGTCCCACGGTGCAGTCCAGTCTAGATCATCCAAAATTCTCTTAGAGGCTTTTGGTGATCCAAACTGAACCATTGATGTCCCACGGTGTCCCACGGTGCAGTCCAGTCTAGATCATCCAAAATTCTCTTAGAGGCTTTTGGTGATCCAAACTGGACCAATGATGTCCCACGGTGCAGTCCAGTCTAGATCATCCAAAATTCTCTTAGAGGCTTTTGGTGATCCAAACTGAACCATTGATGTCCCACGGTGTCCCACGGTGCAGTCCAGTCTAGATCATCCAAAATTCTCTTAGAGGCTTTTAGTGATCCAAACTGGACCAATGGTGTCCCACGGTGTAGTCCAGTCTAGATCATCCAGAATTCTCTTAGAGGCTTTTGGTGATCCAAACTGGACCAATGATGTCCCACGGTGTAGTCCAGTCTAGATCATCCAGAATTCTCTTAGAGGCTTTTGGTGATCCAAACTGGACCAATGATGTCCCACGGTGCAGTCCAGTCTAGATCATCCAAAATTCTCTTAGAGGCTTTTGGTGATCCAAACTGAACCATTGATGTCCCACGGTGTCCCACGGTGCAGTCCAGTCTAGATCATCCAAAATTCTCTTAGAGGCTTTTGGTGATCCAAACCGGACCAATGGTGTCCCACGGTGCAGTCCAGTCTAGATCATCCAGAATTCTCTTAGAGGCTTTTGGTGATCCAAACTGGACCAATGATGTCCCACGTTGTCCCACGTTGTCCCACGTTGTCCCACGTTGTCCCACGTTGTCCCACGTTGTCCCACGTTGTCCCACGTTGTCCCACGTTGTCCCACGTTGTCCCACGTTGTCCCACGACGTCCCACGGTGTCCAACGGTGTCCAGCGTTGCAGTCCAGTCTAGATCACACAAAATTCTTTTCGCGGCATTTGGAGATCCACACTGGACCAACGGTGTCCCACGGTGCAGTCCTGTTTAGATTATCGAAAATTCTCTTCATAGCTTTTCGTGATTTAAACTGGACTGTATCTGCGTGGTTCTTAGCTTGGTATCGAATTATTGTACAATTCTTGTACCGATCGATGTAGTCGTTTTCCAAAAATTAATCATCTGATTAATCTACGAAAACTATTACAATGATCAATACAAAATTGTACAATAATTCGCAATCGTACTGGTAACACTCGGTATCAAAGATACATTTGTCTAACTTGGAACGAGAGAAGGAAGATGAAACTATTGATATTGCATATACAATTTAAAGTTTTGCAAAAAAGACGTACGACTCGTTGTGCTAAACTTACGAAGATATCGAAAAGTTATATATATAAAAATGGGAAAACAGGAAGAAGCCCGAACAATCAGACAATGAAAGAAAAATCATTTGGGTATCTAGCATACATATTTAATATGCTGTGAAATTTTCAAATATGTAACTGAAATGTATTTTCTGTAAATTGATAGATCTGAAACAAACTCACTTACTGGATTTGGTATATGAAAGAAACAGGCATTTTTAGAACGAGAACATTTTGTACGTGAAAAGTAAACTATTACTAATGGTCAATTATAGATCAAATTACTATTGATTAAATTTTAGCAAATATAGAGAATCATTTGCATCTTTTTAATCGAAACTAGGGTTCCGTTGAAAACAAGAATTGTAAGTAATTGAATTTAAGCTTTAATTAAAAATTGAAAAGTTCATTTGGAATAACTAAAATGAGAGAAAACCCGATTATTATAAAACCACTTGCTTTGTGTTTTAACTTTTGACAGTATCTGTTATTTTCTATAACAACATAGTGATTTGCAACATACTCAACCGAAAGGTATGTGCATAGATCATTTTTTTCAGAATTTTTGCTACAAACGTGACGATTATCGCGAACGAACTTTTGTTTCATGCAAATGAAATTCGAATATCTATAAAATTTTACATTACTGTTAGAAGATTAAAAATATCGCGGTCGAAAACATTCTAAATGTTATGGTTCTAAGAACGAACAATCACCAGCATTAATTCCAATCGCAATGAATTACATTTTAAAAAATATTTCAAGCTCTCATAGCAACATTAAGATATTTCATTATAATACTTTTTTACGCATGAAATCGCTCACAATTTCATACATGTAAATATATATATATATTATACATTCGTAATAAAGTTCTGTATTTTAGCAGTCGTGGTAACGTTAACGCTGACAAAGGAATATGTTTATAGCAGTATTTTCAGTAATAAACGTAGTAATAAGGGGTGCATTAATAAGGGGCGCTGAAAAATAAACAAAGCAGTAGCCAGAAGGGCTACTAAAATTCGATCGCCTTCCACTCTATATGAACCCGATCAACGCGCCGAGAGTGGAACTGAATATTCTTGTTTCGCAACGCTAATTTACTACTAATATCTATGACGCAGGAAATTCTCAAAATCAAACGCGAAGAGTGCTTTGTTATATCTGCAATATCAATTAATCTACCATTTAAAAAAAAAATTCTAAAAATTTCCGAAATTTCATACGCAACGCTAATAAATTTAAATCGACGCACTCGTATTTAAACAATACGCAACACTAATAGCGAGAGATCGTAGTGCAACCATTTAGGAGGTTGCCGATGAACGATCACACTTGCATAGCTTTTGCAGCTATATCGTGTGATCCAAGAACAGTGTCCGACAAATACAGTCGGAGGGTTTGGGCATTCTGTAAACGCAACTCTACTTAACAAAACGCGATCGTTCGTTATCGCAACGCTAACAGGAAAAATTAGTAGAACTCGCGATGGAACAATATCGCAACGCTAACTCTTAAAGTGAATTTAATGAAAATTATTATTTACTATATGAAAAATATTCTGGTATTGCTACTTGCAATACTATAAAATTAATTGAGAACTAACATTTTTACAATTTAATTTTAATCAATAGAAAACAGGATAAATTCTGATACGTATAGTTCTATAAAAAATTCTAAAAATTCATAATAAAAATTGCAAAAAACAATCGCGCAATTGTAATTCGCAACTCTAAAGCAAACGCGATTATCATTTTATCGCAACTCTAATTCAAACCGTAACCATTCTCTCGCCACACTAATAAAAAGCCGCGATGTTATTTCGCAACTCTAATACAACCCGTCATTAACATATCGAAACACTAATAAGAAAAATCGCGAATGGAGGGCCGATATATCGCAGTGCAACCATTTAGGTGGTTGCCGATGAACGATCACACTTGTACAGCTCTTGCAGCTGTACGTGTGATCCAGGAATAATGTCCGACAAATGCAGTCGGAAGGTTTGGGCATTTTGTAAACGCAACTCTACTTGATAAAACGCGATCATTCATTATCGCAACGCTAAAGGGAAAAATTAGTAGAACTCGCGATGGAAGAATATCGCAACGCTAATTTTTACAGTGAACTCAATGAAGATTACTATTTACTATATGAAAAAGCTACTTCAAATATTCTGGTATTGGTATTTGCAATACTATAAAATTAATTAAAAACTAACATTTATAAAATCTAATTTAAAAAAATAGAAGACAGGATAAATTTTGATACGTATAATTCCAAAAGAAATTCTAAAAATTCATAATAAAAATTGCAAAAGACAAGCACGATATTGTAATTCGCAACTCTAAAGCAAACACGATTAACATTTTATCGCAACTCTAATTCAAACCGTAATCATTTTCCGCCACACTAATGAAAAGCCGCGATGTTGTTTCGCAACTCTAATTCAACTCGTAATTAATCTGTCGCGACACTAATAAAAAAATCGCGATTTGCCCAATGGGAGGATGGACCGATATATACATCGGTCAAAAAAACAAAAACTACTACTACGACTACAAATACTAAAAGCGAGCATAGTGACAAAGTAGTAACAACAATGACTTCCCATGCTCTGGATGACCCAGAGGATGGGTAGCCATTGGTAGTTGCCCTCTTGAGTGGCAGTTTGCCGGGCCTCTTCGGCATATAGCCTCTTCTTTCTTCGAGCGCGATGCCCGCTGAAACTTAAATCTAAGCTCGAGACTTCTAAATCGCAAACAAAAAAAAAACTTATAAAGGTGAAATAAAAATATAAACCGCGGAAGCTGATTGAAGTGCGCATGGACTGACCAACGATCACAGCGGTGATCGTTGCTCACTCGCATGTGCGTGCTCGAGCGATAAACGTTCGTTCGCCCACTCGCGACCGCGACCGCGAAATTCGAAAAATCGAAAGGCAAAACCAGAGACGAGAGCATGCTCTACTCGTGCCAGTTTCACCGTCGATTTTTCAAATAAATTTCCAGAAACAGGTTGGTCACGCGAAAACGCGCCTACCCGACCAGAGACTGTGCCAACCTGCCCGGCCCTGCCTACTTATAATTAACAGACACGCCAGAAAGTATACTACCTATCCTGCCTAGCGCTATATTTAAAAAATGGCAAAACGGGCACACCAACACACTCGCTCCACGGTTCTCACACAAACGCCCGGGTGCAAAGGTCCTACACTAGAGAGAACGTCCCGGGACGCCTCCGACACCCGAGCTTAGCAAACATGCACGCTCTAAGGTACGTACCTTTTTCCTGAAATCGACTGACGAAGGCTAGTGACCATTGCGTAAAACGTGATAAAACACGTCTAAAGAAATTATACTTTTAAAATAAATGTAAGTAAACTTGGAATTATAATTGTAATTTACGGCAATATTAAAAGCGTGGTTACACTTAATCGCGTGGATGATATTATCAGAAATTGTAATTGTATCGAGACGTAAATTGAATCGATATATGTCTCGACATTTTTAATATTTGAAGTTTTAACGAATGAGAAAAAACGACGCAATTCCACGGCCTAACAACACGCATACATAATGTGGAAAATACGTCGTGCACGATACACTAACGCATCGTCAGTCGCTGAGAAATTATTACATTACTTAATTCTAGATCATCGTGCCCAATGTCTTTCTCCCATTCAAGTAGCACCTGGGCACGTGAATGAGATCCTGACAATGGGCACGGAAGGGGTTAAACCTGAAAATCCTGATCTAAAAAGATGATTAGTTTATGTAATTTTTCTTTAACGGACTAACGTTCTTTGATTTTATATTTTACTACTTCGTTTCTGATTAAATCTACTTTATTAATTTAATAGTAACTGAGTAACTCTACTTTATTAATTTAATAAATTGGAACAAAATTTTAATATTGCAAAAAAGGTAGCGTTAATTGATAAAGACTGAGACTCGATCAAATGGAATAATTGACTCTAAATATATTATTAAAAAAGAAATAATCTCAGGCGATTTCTTTATCAAAGCATATATTCGAAAGTGCAGAAGCAGTGTTCAAGATTATTGCTTTGATTCGAAAATCTGCCTGTCGCGAAGTGTCTTCTTGCACGTAAAATATCACACATTCTTGTGCGGAAAAAATGAATTTTAACTCATATTTTAAATTCTAGCCAAAGCGAAATAAACGAACGTGACGTAATATTGTCACGATCAATTCATTGCTAAAAATTAAGTATATTTATGTCACACAAGTATATTCGTGTAGATATTTGGCATTTACAAATATTCATACGGAATATTAACATGCATATTTATAAGTAACACGAATATATTCTCGAGTGTATATGTTTAACCTAACTATTAAAATACTAATTGTTATAATCGCGCTGTGCAAGAAGACCTATCCTAAATTAACAAATTTCAAAAAAGAATGTTACTACTCACGGGTATAAAAAATACCCGCGGTCACTATGCTCGCAGAAAATTCTACGTAATACAACCGGTCACCCGTGCCGATTCGGACCTTTCATCCTACGACATGATTGAGTGACCGGAGGAACAGAAACGCATTCGACTCACCGTTCGAAGCGTAGAAACAGAGGACGTACTCTGGATGCTGTGCCACCCCAGCGAATATCATCAGGAACCGTGTAGGGTCCAGTGGTTGCGAAGAATCTGTTACAGAACAAAACACGATGAGCGATTGCTGACTATTTGAAAAGTTGGAGATAATGAAAAATGAAGGTTTATTAACTTTAGTGACTTTAATAATAACGAGGATTGAAATTTTAATAAACTTTGATAAATATAAAAACTGAAACTCTAATATGAAAGTTTAAAATCTAAAAATTAAGAATGTAATGATTTTTGAAATATGTTAGTCATTTGTTCTCTAATACGGTATTAAGACTTTAACGTTTATTTTATTTTAATGAAAGTACAACCTCGAAAAATGCTAACCTCATAAATTTTCAATCAAATTATATTTCATAATTGATAGTGATCAAAGAAAAATATACAGAATAGACATAATTGAAATACGGTAGGGAAAAATACTTACATTTTTGGTTTTTGAGCCACCATTGGAGCATTCCCAAAGAAGACAAAGAAGTTGAAGCTGTGATATGTCTATAACAAAATATAAAACACCATTAATATCGTAAATACATAATAAGAAACATGGAATTTTAGCAATAATAAAGACTATACTCTAATAAGTATGTAAATTGCAACTCTAATATAAAAATTTGAGAATAAAACATTCAGTGATTTTTGATGCGTATCAGACAGTTTTATTGTACTTTAATGTTAAGACTTGAAGACTTTGTTTCAATTAAAAAAGGACAATTTACAGCTTTCTAAATTATCAGTCATTTTTATTTCGTAATTAACATTTTATTTTATTTCAAACAAAATAAATAATAAATAGAACAAATTGAAATACGATATATAAAACTACTTACGTTCTTGAGCTCCTGGAGAGGCTTTATCCTCTTGAGGGAGGCACTGACTCTAATACCGAAAACGAATATTCAAACAAATAAATATATAAAGAAAGAAAAATAAAAGACTACGTTACCGCGACCGCTTAAATTATGATCGGCGAACAAGAACTCTAATATCGCGTACGAATTTGATTGATAAAATTTTATTACTTTCGCGTGTGATTATTCGATCGAATTTAATCAAAGTTATCGTGATTTTAAAATATTGGAAAGAAACTATTGCGTAGCAAACACTGACTCTACAACCGCATTGCGCGCGGTCACAAATATTCCCTGAAAATAAAGTTGTTTAAGGGCGGGGTTGGGGGTGGGTGTGGAAAAGAAGCGAAACATCGTTTCGACAATATGCTTCTTTTTCCTATCGAACGTTTATTTAGAAAATACTGCTATTCTTTTACGCTTAAAAATTGTTATTAAGAAATTGGAGTAAGTTTGAAAAATATTATTTAGTTGAAAATTGTGAGATATTTCTCGATAGGGAACAAATGCTTACAAATATTGCGAATGCAATGCAATCGCTTGCAAAAATTATACTGTTCGCTATTGGAATATATACTGTGAATTTTCGTTATTAGAATATGAAATATACATTTCACTAATACACCATGGTCGCGTGTTATAAATATTGGAAGATATTTGCGAGAATTCAAAAGTTCGCCACTAAATATACTTAAAGAATACTACACAAACGCGCGCGAAACCTTGTTTCGAGGTATTTGAATCTAATTGTTACTAAGTCGCAAGTTTATAACGTTATTTGTAGTCAAATCACATAATATACAAAAAAAAATTGAATTCGATACGTGAATTGTTGTGATATAACTCAATTTGAAACAATAAGATAATTCGTTAAAAATTCGTTTGAGATAAGAGAATGATTTCATACATCGGTAATAGAATAATTTATTTAATCGTCTTTACCTTCATCTTAGTATTCCAGATAATTAAGAAATTATCTATTACGAAATATGTATCAAATATTTTCGCAACTCTAAACTTTTGAAAATATCGAAAAGTTATAAACTCTAACACGATCGCAATAATCTTTCCTTAAAAATGGGGAAACAAGAAGAAGCCGGAACAAACGGACAATGAAAGAAAAATCGCGGCGCGAACTCATTCGTTCGCGATCATTCGAAAGAATCATTGGACTCACGCGACACACTCCCGTGCACAAAATAATCGCAAGATTCAGTGGAAAAGAAGAATGGATTTTTATATATCGTTCCAAGTCAGATAAGTATCGTTGTACAGAATGGGGTCAGAGTGGGTTTGAGAGTCAAGACATATCCAACGGTGTCCAACGTTGTCCAACGGTGTCCAACGTTGTCCCACGATGTCCCTCGGTGTCCAACGTTGTCCCACGATGTCCCTCGGTGTCCAACGTTGTCCCACGATGTCCCTCGGTGTCCAACGGTGTCCAACGGTGTCCAACGGTGTCCAACGGTGTCCAACGGTGTCCCACGGTGCAATCCAGTCTAGATCATCCAAAATTCTTTTCGCGGCTTTTGGTGACCCAAACTGGACTGGTGCGTAGTTCTTAGCTTGGCATCGTTTTCCAAAGATTAATCGACTGATTAATTCTTGGAAAACGATGCCAATTACCAGGTCTCACCACGAGGAGGTGACTACGCACGAGACCCGCCCATGAGTTATTTAACGTCATGCATCGGTCTCGACATTCGACCTATTGGCAAGAATGTCATAGGAATGTCAAATCATTAATTTACTCACAACGAATTGATGGTATTCATTTAAATCAATGAATCAGAGTTGCTTCCAATTAATGGTACAACTGTTATAAATTAAGAGCATAATTACTTTGAATTAATGGAAGGACATGGTTATAAATTATTCG
Source organism: Bombus dahlbomii (assembly GCA_037178635.1). Classification (NCBI taxonomy): domain Eukaryota; kingdom Metazoa; phylum Arthropoda; class Insecta; order Hymenoptera; family Apidae; genus Bombus; species Bombus dahlbomii. Next base: position 12,993,467 of record CM074111.1, on the reverse strand, counting down.
TATAATTGTTAAGAATTAATGGAGTGATTGTTTTAGATTAATGGCTTAGATGATATAAATTAATAGTTTAAATGTTAGATATTAATAGTTTAAATGTTAGAAATTAATGGTTTAAATGTATAAAATAACAGTTTAAATGCTATAAATTAATAGCATAAGTGTTGTAAATTAATAGCTTAAATATTATAAATTAACACCTTAAATGACATAAATTAATAGCTTAAATGTTATAAATTAATAGTTTAAGTGTTAGATATTAATGGTTTAAATGTATAAAATAACAGTTTAGATGCTGTAAATTAATACCTTAAATGTTGTAAATTAATATCTTAAATGTTATAAATTAATAGCTTAAACGTTATAAATTAATAGTTTAAGTGTTAGATATTAATGGCTCAAATGTATAAAATAGCAGTTTAAATGCTATAAATTAATAGCATAAGTGTTGTAAATTAATAGCTTAAATGTTATAAATTAATAGCTGAAATGTTATAAATTAATAGGTTAAATGTTATAAATTATTAGCTTAAAAGTCGTAAATTAATAGCTTAAATGTTATAAATTAATAGCTTAAGTGTTATAAATTAACGATCCAGACGTTATTGTTAATATTTTTTGTTTATTCACCTTCTATTTAAGTTCTTCTTCGATGTTCACTCTTCGGCAGTTCAGGCGCAAAAGAGCTCGCGCGCGATTTCCGTGTTCCTTATATGCCTTTACAAAGTGTCGAGATGTCAATCGAACGGTAACGATCTTTTGACATAGCAAAAGACGATTTTTCCGTTAGAACAAAATCACGTTGAACAATTTCTTAATATTTATCGTAAATTGTCGCTTCCAACAATTTAATACGATATTCATTTTTCTCATTTTAATAGTTTCTACAAGCTGAGACCAATTTCACGCTTCTCTGACACTAGTTTTCGACTATCAATTGGTTTGAACAAAAAGGAACAAAAAGTCTAACGGCAGTCGATGACATTACTGTGAAATAAGTTAAGGTATTAAATAATCGGACAGATAAAATTCATATTAAACATTATATTATATTATCGATATTGGTTCATTTACTCGTGCTAATTACAAAATTAAATGTTCTTTTTTCTTGAGTAACACCTACATCACTGTCTGCGGTGTTTAAAATTCTTATTTAATGCTTACTTAAAAGTCAGCTACCTTTTTAATTCCTCTCAAGTTAAACGATTAAATTTACTTGTTATAGTTGTAACGTAAAATGGCTCTTTTATCCTCAATAGCGCCTGAATCGATGTACGTGATACAGTTATTAATTATGTAGCAAATAATACGAACTAATTAGCTGTAATCGCGGTTAAGTATTTCTTCGTCAGATCTATCAAAGGATCTATTAGGTTATTATCGAGAGATATATTGATTCGTTGAAGAATGTTCTGATTGTTATTAATTAATGTTTTAAATGTTCTTAATCAATGTTTCCATTGTCGTAAATTAATACCTTAATTGTTATTAATTAGATGCTGAAATTTTGTTAATTATTGGTTGGATTGTTATAAATTAATGATACAACTGTTCTTAAGTAATGGCTTAAATATTACAAACTAATGCTTCAATTGACCTCAAGTAATGGTTCAAACGTTGTTAATTAAAGGTTTGATTCTTATAAATTAATTGGACAAGGTTGAACAAGGTTGGGCATCGTTGAACAAGGTTGGACAACGGTGGACAACGTTGGAGAAGGTTGGGAAAGGTTGGACAAAGTTGGGCATCGGTGGCTGAGGTTTGGGCATCGTTGGACAAGCATGGACAGGATTGGGCAGTGTTGGGCAGGCTTGGGCAGGGTTGGGCAGGGTTGGGAAGGTTTGGGGAGGGTTGGGAAGGGTTGGGAAGGGTTGGGCAGGGTTGGACAACGTTGGACAGGGTTGGGAAAGATTGAACAAGGTTGAACAAGGTTGAACAAGGTTGGGCAGGATTGGACAACGTTGGACGACGTTGCACAAGATTGGGCATGGTTGGGCACCGTTGAGCAAGGTTGAACATCGTTGGAAAACTCTACGTTATTCAGGTTTTCGAAGTAATTCCAACGGGGTTCCCGATGTCCTTTCATCTCCGACATATATATATAGCATGTACAATACTTTCATTGTTAAATTCTATGTTCGTATAAAATAATCACGTTTTTGTTAATAGCAATTGCTTTTTGAAACGTTTATTTCATTTATCTAATCGATTATAACTTTTTAGAAAACTACTTCAAAAGCCCTTGCTGCCAGGAATCGATACCTTAGCCCACCTTTTGTAATTTTGAAGGAAACTTATTACTGAATAAAACAAATCTTCCTAACTTCTTATCTGTACTATCATGGTAAGTCTCTTTTAGTAATTATATGTTATTAATTTTCATAATATCTCATATATTGGTTGATTTTAATTGTGAAATGCATTACTTTATGTAAAAGAAACGAAAAATTACACTTATTTCTTACCGTTTACATTCGTTATCCAAAACTTATGAATGCGTACTTATAAAGACCAATTAAATTTTATCATAAACTCATTAGAGTTGAGAATTATTTAAATAATAGACCAAGTCTCGTAACTGCAAAATCATAAGATAACGTTCGGTCTTTGTATGTTGCGTTGCGCACTTTTATATATCGATGTACTATAGAACTAAATATGCCATGTTTCCAATCATATTGGGAAACGATTTATATATTTCGTTCCCCAATGGATTACGTAATGTTCACTAAAGATAGAAATGTGGTAGAACGTTAATTTATTTCCATTACTAACTATAATAGTCTCTAACAATTTATTATATACGGACACTTATGAACATAGAATGTAATAACGTGAAATTGTATCAGTAGCTTTTATAACAACCATTGTAATAAATGTCAAGTAAATAGCACCGGTTTATACAACGAGTTTATAAATTATACAAAGTGTATGCGGAGGATGTACACTAAATATCCACTTAGGAAGGAATAAAATAGTTCGTACGATTGTGTTTACTTGTATTTGTGGTATCTGCTGATCGCACCAAATAAGTATTAATATTCGACGCGATAGTCAAAACTGTAATAATTATAACGATTAGGACACGCCTGATCCATTCCAGTTATCTTGTAGTATATTGCCCTCACGGTGGCCATTCTCACGTTTTGGTGGAGGTGCCCCGGGCTCTCTCGCGAACTACTACCAAGGGGCACCCCTCGTTTTGTTCTCCCTGCTGTTCTTGGTCGAGGGAGGCGTCCTTGATTGTGTTGGGCCGCCGACGGTTCCAGAACTCGCTGGTTGGTGACAATTATGCGCTCGTCGAGACATTGTATGTTTTTCGTCGGGCAGATAAGAGGATATGCCTGAGACGCTGGAGGGCCGCGAGAGACGGTTGGAAATACGATCTATACCGGGCCTTGCGGCGTAACAAAATATGTATCAAATATATTTTTAAATAGATATAAATCGTATATCAAACATTACCCATGGTCAAATAAAAAGACAACAAAATTATTCATACAAAACTGTCTTAGTTAAAATAAATTTATCGGATTGATCGTTAAATTAACCATAAAAATTCATCGAATTGGTCATTAATAGTTCTTGCGTTCATATGTTAATTTTCCTGTTACTTTTATATTATCTCAGCTATCGATAAATAACTTACACAAAAAATAACTAGAAATTAAAACAAATGTATAAAACAATTGAATGAAATCACAGTAAAACTCGAATTTTATTATAAAAGCTTACGAAAAAAGCTAATATTCGAAATTGATATAGTAACAGTATCACTCAATAAATAGACGATCGAAGAGACATTAAAACAGAAAGTTTCAGACAACCACTTAATTTCTTAATTATCTTAATGTTCAATGAATCGTTAAATAAACGTGTATTGATTAAACCATTTTAATAACGAGATTTACACAACAGCGAAAAGGTAATTAAGAAACAACACCACCGAAAGCACGCCACCAATAGATTGGGGTTAGTAACGAGAGAAGGAAAGCGAAGCTATTGACACTGCATATACAATTTCGTGTCTTGTAAAAGGAACGTACGAGTCGTTGTATTAAACTGTTTAACATTTTATCTTCGCAACTCTAAACTTTTGAAAATATCGAAAAGTTATAAACTCTAACATGATCGCAATAATACTTCCCTTAAAAAATGAGGAAACAGGAACAAACATACAATAAAAGAAAAATCGCGGCACGAACTCGTTTGTACGCGATCTTTCGAAAGAATCAATGGACTCACGCGACGCACTTCCATGCACAAAATAACCGCAAGATTCAGTGGAAAAGAAGAATAGATTTTTTATATTTCGTTCGAAGTCAGATAAGTATCATTGTACAGAATGGGCACAGAATGGATTTGATAGAATCAAGACATATCCCACGGTGTCCCACGGTGTCCCACGGTGTGTCACGGTGTCCCACGGTGCAGTCCAGTCTAGATCATCCAAAATTCTTTTCGCGGCATTTGATGACCCAAACTGAACTGGTGCGTAGTTCTTAGCTTGGTATCGCTTTCCAAAGATTAATCAACTGATTAATTTTTGGAAAACGATGCCAATTACCAGGTCTCACCACGAGGAGGTGACTACGCGCGAGATGCTAATGGCAAGAATGTCAAGTTCTAACTCTATTTGATCATGTGCCTGCGTAAAAAGATATGGGAGTACGCCACGCAACAGTTTGAAAGAACTGAGCGTTCGCGAACCGATAAATCGCGAGAACAATTTTTTCTGTTTAGTAAGCGAGGGGATGAAGTGAGGAGAGATTTTTATTTTTCGTTCCAAGATGGATAAGTATCAATGTACAGAATGGAATTACAATTCACTTAACATCTGTATTTACCTTATGAATAATTAAAGTCAAAGCGCACGCAACCCACGGTGGCCCATGCCGTCCCATGATGCCCCCGTAGGAAGGTATTAATCCAGCACAGATCACCAAAACAGTTTTCGATGATCTAAACTAGACTATATTAAAGTAGTTTTTAACATGGTATCGTTTTTCAAATAGTAATAACCGGAAATATTAATACAGGTCCTTTCCCAGTAGCAATTCAATTCTAATATTAAAATTAATGTTACATTAATTTTCTAATATTCAGAATAATAGTACTTCATGTATCATTATTTGGAAAACGATATCAATTACCAATACCAATAATCATCACAGAGAGGTGACTATGCTCGTGCCCCATTTAGGTAAAGAGTTTTTAAACATCGGCAGGTGAAAACGTAAAATTATTCGAAAACAAAGAAGTAGCGTGTATTGAAATTTATTAATTACAATAGACAGAGCATATGGTTCCACATAATCACATTTGAATATTGAACTTATCAGCGAAAGAACCAAACCACGCGATTTACCAATTGTAGTATGCATAAATGGATGATGATATCACGTTGCCTTCGATTAAATCGTACTTGTTTCTTCAATTCCATGAATACGATGATGTTGATTCCTTGGCTTTGAGTGGACACGAAGAATAACATTCCATCCATAGACGTTCAATAGTTACACTTTGCATTGCCACTGATTTTCTACAAATTAATGGTTTAAATGTTATAAATAAATGTTTTGAATGTTGATAATTAATAGTTCAAATGGTATAAATTAGTGATTTAAATATTATAAATGAATGCGTTTATAACTATTAAATAATGGTTTAAAAGTTGTTAATTAATTGTCTGATTATTACAAATTAATGGTTTAATCGTTAATAATTAATCGGTCAAATGTCATAAAACAATAGTTTAAATGGTAAAATAAATGTCTTAAATGTTATTATGTTTTGATTTAACTGTTGTAAATTAATAGCTTAAATATTATAAATTAATAGTTTAAATGTTAGAAATTAGTGGCTTAAATGTATAAGATAACATTTTAAATGTTGTAAATTAGTAGCTTAAATGTTATGAAATAATAGTTTAAATGTTGTGAATGAATGAACTTAGAAGTTATAAATAAACAACACAAGCGTTATAAAATAATAGTTTAAATCTTATAAATTAATAGTTTGAATGTTGTAAATTAATAGTTTGAATGCTATAAATTAATTGCTTAAATGTTAGAAATTAATTACTTAAATGTTGTAATTAATGGCTTAGGCGTTATAAATTTCTGGTTTCAATGTTATTATTGATATTTTTTTCATTTACCTTATATTTAAGTTCTTCTTCGATGTTCACACCCCGGGAGTCCAAGCACGAAAGAGCTCGCGCGCGACTTGCGTGTTCCTTATATAACTTGACAATGTGTCGGGTTGTCAATCATATGATGACGTTTTTTTTGACATAGCAGAAGGCGGTTTTTCCATTATAATAAAATCAAATTGAACAATTTCTTAATTTTTATCGTAAATTCGGTTGTTTAACGATTTAATACGATATCCATTTTTATCATTTTAATAGTTTCTACAAACTATAGACTAAATTCACATATTTTTGATATTAGTTTTCGACTATCAATCAGTTTGTACAAAAAGGGGAGAAAGCCTAACGGCAGTCGATGACGTTACTGTGAAGCAAGTTAAGTTATTAAATAATCAGACAGGTAAAATTCATATTATGTATTATATTATATTATCGATATTCGTTCATTTACTACTTCTAATTACAAAATAAAATGTTCTTTTTTCTTAAATAACACCTACATCACTGTCTGCGGTGTTTAAAATTCTTACTTAATGCTTATTTAAAAGTTAGGTACCTTTTTAATTCCTCTCAAGTTAAACGATTAAATTTACTTGTTATAGTTGTAACATAAAATGGCTTTTTTCTTCAATATCGCCTGCATCGCTGTACGTGATACAGTTATTAATTATGTAGCGAGTAATACGAACTAATTGGCTGTAATCGGGGTTGGGTATTTCTGCATTAGATCTATCAAAGGATCTATCAGGCTATTAGCGACAGACGCATTGATTTCTTGAAGAATAGTTTGATTATTATATAAATTAATGTTTTAAATGGTGTTAGTTAATGTTTCCACTGCGATAAATTAATAGTTTAATTGTTATTAATTAGTTGTTTAAATGTTGTTAATTATTGGTTGTGAGGTGGATAGGTCGTGATAAGTACTGTAGAATCACTCGGATATATTTAATAATAGATATTTATTATAATATATTCTCTGTGTACACGATGCGTAGAACTTGCAATTGTCACAATAGCGGTTCGCTATTATTATTAGTAGCGGTTCGCGATTCGCAATTACAAGTTCGATTTCTGATTGATGCGTTTTGATGCGCGATATAAGCTCGGACGATGATTGCCCAAGATGCCGTGAAACTCTGATCAATTATTGATGATGCCGCGAAGGAAAACTGTGTTGGGATGTCTGTCTTAGGATGCGAGATCATCGGATTCGCTGAGGAAAGCCTTGATTCGGAAAGTGAGGGAAATGGACGCCGTTGTTAATTGACTAATTTTTTATGTTGGTGATTGGAAAAGGATGCTAAGTGCCCTTGAAAGAAAATCGCCAGCGGGAAGCATCGTACGTGAGAAAAGCAGATTTCTCGTGTCTTCCCGTAGTATGTGATAATAGGTTTAGGGACTGCTTAGAGAAAGACTGTCCCTTTAGCTAAATTACTGAACTTTAGCTAAATAAATCCTAAGATTTATAGCGAGTCCCTAAGCTAGCTGAAAATATTCTGAGGATGTATCGACATCTGGCAATCATCTTGCCCGAAGAATAGGGTCTTTGTGTAGCGAGCCACGGGACAGAAAAGTTGGAAAATTTACTGTCGAGTGCCGCTACAGTTGGATTGTTATAAATTAGTAGTTTAGAAGTTGTTAATTAATTGTTTGATTGTTATAAATTAATGGTATAACTGTTATTAAGTATTGGCTTAAATATAACAAATTAATGCTTCAATTGTTCTTAAATAATGGTTTAAATGTCGTCAATTAACGGTTTGATTGTTATAAATTAATGGCTTAAATGTTATAAATTAATAGTTTAGATGTTAGAAATCAATTACTTAAATGTTATAAATTAATAGCTTAAGTGTTATAAATTAATGGCTTAAGTGTTATAAATTAATGGCTTAAATGTTATGTTCTTATTTCGCAACGCTAACTTGCTATTAATATTTATGAAGCAGAAAATTTTCAAAATCAAACACGAAAAGTGCTTCGTTATATCTGCAATTTCAATTACCCTACCATTTAAAAAAGGAAATTCTGAAAATACCCGGAATTTGATACGCAACGCTAATAAATATAAATCTACGCACTCATAATTAAACAACACGCAACACTAATAGCGAGAGATCAAAGTGCAATCATTTAAGAGGTCGCTGATGATCGTGTGATCCAGGAACAGTATCCGACAAATGCAGTCGGAGGGTTTGGGCATTTTGCAAACGCAACGATACTTAACAAAATGCGATCATTCATTATCGCAACACTAATAAGAAAAATTGCGATTTGCCCAATGGGACGATGGACCGATACATACATCGGCCAAAAAAGCAAAAACTACTATTACAAATACTAAAATCGAGCATAGTGACAAAGTAGTAACAATAATGACGCTCCCCACGCTCTGGGACCCATGGACCCAGAGGATGAGCAGCCATTAGTAGTTGCCCTCTTGTGTGGCAGTTTGCCGGGTCCCTTCGACTTATGACCTCTTCTTTCTTCGGACGCAACTGAAACTAAGTTGAAACTGAAACTAAGCTCGAGACTTCTAAATCGCAAACCAAAAAAAACTTAGAAAATAAAAATATAAACCACCCTTGCCGGACCCCGCGACGCACGGCCCTTCGAATCATCCGACCACCAGGACCAGCGCAGACGATACTCCGGTCCCGAAGGAACCCCCGAACTATATCCCGCAAGTAGGCGGGCACCCGGTGGTAGTTCAAGGCCTCGCCTATTCTGTTCTAGGGAAGGACTGTTGAAGGCGTTGATCACGTCCAGGGGCCACGCCACGAATTTCCGCATAATTTTCGCTACGTAATGAATTTAAGATCTTTTATGCACGAAAAATTTAGTACAGGATCTAAGGAAGCTTCTCCAATTCCTTAAAGAGCAAATTAACACGTTCGTCGCGTTAGCGTGATTCGGCTAAGTTTCCTGCGGGGCCCAAATCCGACCGTCGGTACGCTGAAGGTAAATAGAGCGACAAGCAGGAATTCATTGTTTATCGCCTTCGATTCATTGTAAAGAAAAGATTATTTAGTTTTGAAATGAAGAAAGCGATAAGCTTTCCAGTTAGAGCTTTTCCGAGGGATCTCATGGCAGATATATCAGATCAGATTTAATTTAGTCGAGAAGCATACTTGTGAGACTTACATCAGTGATCTTTTCATTCTCAAAATGTTCAGTAAACAGAGTAAAAATATATTTAAAAGTTGGGAGAGTAGTGATGACGAAGTCTACGAACATTGTTCGAAGTGCCCAAAATCACCCTAAATGTGTTTGGAATGTTTTAAGAAACATCATGCGATATAGCATAATGTAATTTTTTATCCAGAATATAAACTAATAAAAAGTATTTTAATAATAGAAATAAGTTCTTGATATTTTTATTTTGTATATCCTATATATAATATCCTATATTTAATTAACTCGAACAAGAAGAGCATCACCTATACTTTGGTGACGAGGCCCCAACGGAAGTATACCCGTCACATAGATATGAGAGACGTGGTGACGAACGTGTTAATATTGCATAAAGTTGGTATTTGTAAAAAAAAGAAAAAGAAAAAAGTCGCAGACACGTACCGCGGTAGCTACAGCCACGACATTTTCTACAATAATTGTTCATAACTAACTTAATTAAAGGGAAATTCCGGTCGAAATCGAATCTTGCCAGAGGTTCAATCTTTGTCTTACGATGCTGAAAATTCCTGACTTTTACCAGGGAAAAGAGTAATTAAGGAATAATCGTGAAATTAGAGAGAGAAGTACGTCTATCCTTGTCGCAAAATATATCTCTCCTTGTCGTCTAACAGGAGTTGAGATTCCTTCACGCACATTCTATATTCCTGTTACTTTCTCGCAGTTCCAGCCAGCTCCAATAGATAGCAGCATCGATCGTGCACGTCTTTTTCTAATTCATGTAATTTTCGACAGTTACTCCCTTTCTAGAACAAACTCGTGCACTTTTGGAATCGCAGAACATAGAGTGGATCTCTGACAACATTCTTGCACCTCTTTCGAGCGGAATTTGTCAATAATTATTCAGTTCCTCTCGTCAGGCAGGAGCAATACCGCGAAATTTCGCATGGTTTCCGCTACTTAATAGTTCCGCTAGTTAATTTACGACCCTTTCTTCACGAAGAACTTGGTACAGGATCTAAGGAAGCTTGTGCGATACCTTAGAGAGTGAATTAATCACACGAAATATTGACTATAACAACCAAACGTGAAGTTGGCCAGTGGTCAACCTATTTCAGAGGGAGGAGAATTTATATAATATTTGGATTCATAACAATCGCAGATATTTTACAACATTGTTAATTTTTGCAACTCGGCAGAATATTTTATATCGATTAATAAACTTTCTCAACTTCGTACAACAATTACGTTAATCCTTAAATATACATGTAATTCTGATATTGTCATACAGATAGTTCTATTCTAATTCTGTTTCTAATATAAGATTATATTAGTGTGTTGTTGTAGGTCAATTATTCACTTAATTGCTTACTTCGTTTTATTTAATAACGTTCGTAATTTGTAATTTTAGTATCTGGTAGAATTCCCTCTATATTTGAATCTGTCGTGCGATAAATGCTCATGTTCTTACCCATCTATATGCCATGCATACTACCCGGCATACTAGACACGGTACTCTTCTTCTCTTCCTTCCCACACCCCTACCAAACGTACAACAAAAATTGCTTACGGGAGCAAAATCGGATAGCTTTCGTTACCTAGAGCCGGTTTGTACACACCCGGGGAAGAAACCCCAGGGTGAAGAAACGAGCACCCCGCCGCAACAACAACGGGGCTCCGCACGAATCTAACACGCCACCAAAAAGTTACGAGTCCGACACCTTACCGCGAAGCTAACCGGGATCTTTACGTGTTGCTTGCTTAAACCTACATTTATGTTTAATCCATTTTTCCCGCAATCACCGCTCTTTTATTTTCTATCTTTTCATCAAAAAAATATTTTAGATACATCCTATTATTCTCTACCCTTTTTTCCATTCGCCATCCATTTACCAAATCCTATACATTTCTCTCTTCTCTCTGTGCCAACTTTCCTTTCTCAAATAATATTAATGTCTTTCAACAATTTCCTTTCTCTCCAATGGACCATCTTTTCGGTATATCAAGCAAATTTATACCAGAAAGGAAATAAACGTAGATACGCACAGATACACGTCGCAGACCAATTCTTGGTTAAATTTCGCCCATAAGCGTTGGTCATCTCTCTACTTACTCATCTCTGCTTGTAGGAAGTAGGGAATGATTGCATATCGTATCTATTCAATTCTTAGTCAATGATAAAAGCCAGACAAATAAGGTTAAATGTTTATATTATACTGTATAATGTATAAATAGTAAACAGATTAGCAGCAGATTGTCTTTATATTTTGTGAACATAAAATAATATACTATCTATTCATACATTGCATATATTATTTATATATTATAATACTAACTCGTGATTTTTTAAAATATCAATATATCAATAAATATCAATATGAGGCCACAAGTAATTGACACGAAAACTAATTCTCACGCATCCGGGGAAGCTGATGAATGCCTTTTCGAATATTTACACGCTGAGATAGTTAATTATACTCTGAGTAAATCATGTAAAAATAAGGTAATTATGCACAGTGCCATAAATTTTACATAATTCAAGAATTTTGCACTACATGATATATAGGCATTTCTCCATATTTCTTTTTTACATTATCTTTTATTATTTTATATATATTTTTGACTAACATTTTTCGTTTAGATAAAACATTATTTTTACAACTATCTTTTAAACTATTAAATGTTCTCTTTTATTGTGTACTTTAATTTTGTTGACATATTTAAAAATACACATCACTATTCGAGCAATATACAATGAAATGTGTCAATCCTATAAATGTACAATTAATATATTTTTTATCAATTGTTATGATAATATATATATTTTTAGATTTTTAAATCCTACAATAAAGCATTAGTCGCTCAGTGAAAGAGAAACTATGAATGTCTTATTATTTTTTGTAATTATCAAGTTATAAATATATCAAATTTACGAATTTTAATATCAAACCTTAAAACTTTCATTTTTATATTCAATTCTGTTGGATCAAATCCTGATACTTTGATATTAAAGTTAAATATTATAAAAACATTATAACTTGTACGATAATATCTACATAATATATAATATGTAAAGGAAGGGGAAGAAGAGCTGTCTCGACTAGAATGGATGGGATTCAGTGTTGGCTACAGAATCATTGAACGGTTGACGAGGGAATGGAATCGATTTAAAGACGAATTGGATATGATAAAATTTATCTGTACTGATTTTTGGTCTGGTCTTTATCATAAACAAATTGATAATTTAAGGACAAATCACCATGGTGTATATGTATTACAAGACAACTCATTTCGGTTATTGAATAAAGTAGGTACTAATAGTAATAAACAATATCTTCAAGAAAGTCCACGTTTATTGACATTTACTTGTGGTCTTTTAAGAGGAAGTTTAGCTAATCTCGGAATTATTAGTACCGTTAATGCAGAAATTTCTACGTTACCAAGTTGTAAATTTCATGTACAAGTACAAAGAATTTAATGCTCGTAAATACGATGCAAAATCATGTTCAATAAAAGTTAATACATATTACGAAATAATATCTAACGATTAGGTTTTTCATAAAAATCAAAGAATCAGAATATAAGTTTCGTATAGTTGTAACAACAGGTAGTGCGCTAAAACGTACATTTGATTGAAGTATCATAAACCATATATTTTAATGCAAAATAACTTTTATAAGGATTTATTTATTAAAAGTGTATATATTATAATCTTATTATATATTATACTTATTATATATATATATACATACATATATATTCTTTTTTGTTTCTACAAATATGTAAAATTAATCATATAATAAGTTCCACATTTTTTTTCAAAATGAGTATCTATATACTTTAAATGCATTGTATAATATTTAATTTAAATGCATAGAATAACTAGAGATGCTAGTTATAAGTTTCCAAGTATATACATCCAATTTTACTTGTAGCTACAGAGTATAATAAAAGTAAAAACTATGAAAAACATAATTGTAATGAAACAAACGAGTAAGATAATCTTAAAAGTGATTTAACGATTGTATGTTAATGTTTAAGACCTGATACATCGAATAATTATTAGATGTTGTATCCATTATTTTTAGTAATAAAATTCAAAATATGAAATTGGTTTATGATTCCAACAAAAGCATCATCGCGTTCATCGTCTAAAATTACCGCATACGGTTCTTTTTCAAGAATCCGTGATAAATAGCCAAGAGATGCTGAATACTTAACTTTAACATATTGTTTAACCATAGTCTTTTCTACAAAGTCTGTATAGTTTACCGCACCAGATATTATGTTTGACAAAATTTTATTCAAACTAATGACACCTTTTATATGTATATCATTATCGCTAATAAGCAGCAGTTGTACATCCGTATTTTTAATCATTTGAATAGCATCTTGACATGTTACTGTATTTTCCTTCAACAAAGATTGTTTATCAAAAGATAAATTTGAAACTTTCATATTCCACCACCACTTATTTGTCTCAATTTGACATGTAGTTTGCTGCAATTCATTCAATCATACATCATTTTAATTCCTAATAAAACAGACGTACAGTATTTGTATAAATTGAAATTATGTATAATTTACCAAAAATCCTCTAGCTTCCATCCAGTGGTTGGATACAAATCTAGTTAAATAATTTCGTATTCCATCGGGTAAAACAATAACTATACGTTTTCCTTCGGGAATATCTTTAGCTATCTTTAGGGCAGCTATAAGCGCAGAGCCGCTGCTACCACCACACAGTAAACCTTCTTCACGTATAAGCATTCTAGCAGCATTTAATGATTCGTAGTCCTCGGTTTTTACCCATTTATCGATTACGTTACGATCTAACACTGTAGGTATAAAATCATACCTAAAGACAATTTCATCGATCATCCAAAATACAAAAAAAGATACTGTATCTTGATATAACGGAAAAGGATGTTATACCCACCCAATTCCTTCTACTTCGTAAAAACCAACTTCTGAATCTTGCGATTCAGGATCTAAAATACTTCCTTTAGGATCTACGGCAATGATTTTTATATCTGGTGATAATTCCTTCAGTTTTCGCGCAATACCTGAAACAGTACCACCAGTGCCAGCACCAGCTACTACATAATCTACTTTCCCCTCGCATTGCTTCCAAATTTCAGTTGCAGTTTGATCATAATGAGCCAATGGATTTCCAGGATTAGTATACTGAGCGATACAATATAAATAGAAAGTAATAAAACTGTGTTAGATACTCAATAACATACGAACGTGTGTACACATATATGTGACATTACCTGATCAAGAATAATGCTATTTGGTATCTCTGTTTGTAACTTTTGTGCAACGCTGATATGAGCTTCTGGACTATCCCAACTTGCTTCTGTTGGGGTTCGAACAATTTCAGCACCAAGTGCACAAAGTGTTGACACTTTCTCATCAGACATTTTTTCTGGCATAACAATAATGCATCTATATCCCCTAACTGCAGCAACCATTGCCAAACCAATCCCAGTATTACCACTTGTAGGTTCGATGATGGTATATCCTGGCTTTAACAAGCCTTTCTCTTCTGCATCCTGCACCATCCTATATGCGATTCTGTCTTTCACAGAACCACCGGGATTAAGGAATTCACATTTTACATCTAAAAGTAAACTAATATTTAATTATATCATATTTCTAAATTACATATTGAATAAACAAAATTAATACTAACACATTTCACATTTAATCCCACAAGATTTTGGGATATTATTTAATTTTATAAGTGGAGTTTGCCCAATAGTAGTTAAAATATCAGGAAGTATCTTGGTACGGTCGCCATTTCTGAAATAAAAATCATATTAATACAATGTAAAAAGAAGTCAACATTAAAATTCAAAAAAAGGAAAGAAAGCTTCATATAAAATATAAACACTTACATAACAAAGTAAATAAGCATACTATACAAATATTAAGTATAACGGTATTATATTTGATTTAAAATTTTCCAAGTATTTCTTATTTTTAAAGAATAGGCTAAGTATAATAAGAAAGACAAAAAGAATTATCTATTTGAATTTTTGAACCAAAACTTTTTTAGTTGTCTTTTAGATCTTTGAAATAAATATTTTCTGCTATCTCAAATGATTATAATATGTTATTGATTTATGAAATTTAACTTTCTATAACTAAAATTTCATTTAAAAAAACAAATTTCTGTAATAAATTGTAGTCCTCTTACTATAATTTTTAAGTACTTATTGTTCCAACTTCAAAAGTAGTAATCCTATAATCATGGATCATTCGATGCTAGTCTAACAATATAGTATAACGATGGACAAATATATATGAATAAAATTTAAAGAATATATGTACACACAGATGTGTTCAACTTCTAAGTCACGTAACTATGTAGCTGTAAGAAGTTAAATAGAAAACATACATACGGATGTGTGTTTCTTCTATTATATAATGTTATCTACATCAAGAATTTGAAATTTATTCACAGAAAAATATAACCTACATTAATAGAAAAAGAAAAAAAAAATGAAACGGTTATATAGTTATGTAATTATTATATGTATAATGGACTTAATCAACGATATGGTTGTAAATAATTTTTATGTTATAATTACATCTTTATTATACCGCAAGATATTGTTTGATTATACCTTCTATCTTTTCACCGAATATGACGATGACGTATCTATGACAATAATTTCAGTTACACTAGATTAATACTTCTGATCTTTTTCTTTTTTGGTTAATACTTTTGTTATAAACTTACTCCATTCTACATGTATGTGGTGAATTTGTTGCGTTTAACTCCCATGTGCAGCTACTAGATCGATTAGGCTTCTTAAATTCCATGATCAAGATTTAAATTACACTCTAGTTTCTTGAATAAAAAAATAAAGATAATCTTCAAACTCGATACAACCAAACGATTTAAATATTATATGTACATGATTTTTTAACTAATATGTCCCAAGATTAGTAAAAAAAGATGATGCTTGCGATGAAGGCTACATACATGTGCCTTATGGTAAGCCTGATATGATCATCTAAGTGTTGCAACAACTGCTTATTTAACATTATCGGTTGTCTTTTAGTAATCATGATTTTTTATTTCGTTTTTTACTAATAACGTACTCGCTATTACAAGTAAAATGCAATTTCTAAAGTATAAAAATAAAATGTGTGTGTGTGTGTGTGTGTGTGTGTGTGTGTGCGTGCGCGTGTGTGTAAACGCACTTATATATACCTATACGTAATCAATTAATGAATTTTCAGTATTCATGAAAACTATTATGCAAATGTCACAATAAGAACATTACGCTAAAATTTAAGGGCTAATATATTGACCATTTCTCAATAATTGATAATTGCATACCATACATAAGGTTTTTGCAAAGAATATTGTTTCCACGTGTAACTACTAACTGTGTTATTTAATATATACATTGATTAAATAAAAAACGATACAACTACATTCACCACATTTTTCCAGCTTTTATTTTACGTAATTGATACATTTTATTTTATGTTACTAAACGATTATTGACTAAACTATGTTGTAATATTACGTTCATGCTAATTTTTTGAAAATTTTGATTCGTATCGGACCGGAAAAGAGAATATGCCATTTCAATATGGTGGATCGTTTTTGAAGTACTCATTGTCGGTACTTTTTGTTTCTTTTTAAACATTGATATACATTGATAAAAATTTTGTTAAGGAAGTACAAACTTGATAATTAAACAGAAGGTTAATAGGAATTATAAGTCTACATGAATGACAACGATTGATGCGTGTTCGGTAACGGTTCACGTTTTTAGTTGAAATGGATTGTCTTTACCGCAACGATTATACAGTTCGTAAAAAGTCACACGTATGTTCTGCTTCTAAAATGTATTAACAGTAAAAAATACTGCATTACATTATCGGTACCTATTGTATTGTAATGCCATCGTTCGGTATAAATTGTTGTATTCTATTCTAAAATTGTGACAAGTTCATAGCATTCATCAAACAAAACTTACGAGTAGTACACTGTATAATTACATATTATGCACTTTGAAGTGGAATCTGTTCAAAAATATCCAACCACAAACATGTATGTAATTTTACAAAGAATTTTACAGTGATATTCTTATTTCACATTATTTTGTATCTTTTTTTTTTTTATTGTTTATTCATTTCGTTTATTTATTTCTAATGATTTGCAACTTTAATTTGATAGGAATAAGTCAATGGAGGACTTGTTAATATATAATCGTGAAGTTATGACCGAGTTGGAAAATCAGAATCCAACAGCAACAAACATAGGCAATGGTATATCAGATAATGTACAAGAGAGTGGCGCAAGTGGAGAAAAGAAAGATAGTCCAGTATCAAGTCCAAATTTATCTCCACGCCCTAGTCCAAAAGTGCGTAATAAACGAGATCACTCTAAAACAAGTCATGATTCAAGTACCAAGGAATCTAATAGTGTCAACAAATTGGATGATCATCAAGCACATGTAAGATTTTATCATTAAAAAATCTTTTGTTATAAAATTTCCTTTATCACAAATTAATGCACAATTCATTTTAAAAACATAATATAGCAACAACAAGATATAGCAAACAAATCGTCAGATTCTTCTCAGGCTGTAAAAAGTTCACACGAGGGTAAAAAAGAAGCACGGAGTAGTGAACGAAATAAAAAAAAATCTTGGTATCACGTTTTATATCCAACTTACAAATCTAGATCTGATGATTTTAGGCGTATATTTAAAGATGTACCAGATGATGAAAGATTAGTTGTTGGTAAGTAATTAATTTTCATGTAAGATTTTATTGTAATAACATATAGTACATGGTGCTGTCAATACTAATACTTTATTTCTCATAATGCTTCTGTTGTAAACTTACTTCAAATTTTAAATCATTTTTAACACTATTATAATAATATTAGTATATTGATCATATCAGATTGCAAATATATTTAAACATAACAGAAAATATATAATTTCTAGATTATTCGTGTGCACTGCAACGTGAAATATTAGTTCATGGAAGACTCTATGTATCTCAAAATTATGTATGCTTTTATGCAAATATTTTTAGTTGGGAAACTCTAGTATGTTTACGCTGGAAGGATGTTACATCTATCACCAAAGAAAAAACTGCACTTGTGATACCTAATGCAATTTTAATATGCACTGCCACTGACAAGTTTTTCTTAACATCTTTCGGTGCAAGAGATAAAACATATGTAATGTTATTTCGTGTATGGCAAAATGCCCTTATTGGTGAGGTACGAAAATTATGTGACATCGAAACATATTACAAATATTTATTCGTATTAATTTTATATAAAATGATATAAAACTTTCAATGTAATTAGACGTCGAAGTGTCTAAATAAGAAATTAATTGTTTAAGCCAATGAATGCACCTGAAATGTGGCAACTTGTACATTCTTGTTATGGAGATGAATTGGGTTTAACATCGGATGATGAAGATTATGTTCCGCCGTTACCAGCACCTGATGAAGAGAAGTTATCAACAAGATTATCCGTAGAATCATTTTCCGAGGTAATTTATATATTAACATATCAAAAATTAATGCATGATCGGAGTTAGAGTGCATTATCAATCAGCGTGTGCTATTTTTGTTTTCCGATATCATGTATTAATTTTAATTTAATTTTTTTATGAAATGATGTGTTTTATATCAAAGGTAGAAAGTGGTAATACAGAACATGCAGTAACTCGAGTGCCAGATACAATCTCTGAAACAAAAGCAGAAGTTCATCATTTGCCTCGACCAGATCCTATTATCGATGCAACAGACCTAAGTGATACAACAGAAAGTGAAGCAGAAAAGCATACATGTAAGTTTTTGATAGTGGTGCCTTTTTTGTTAAATCTCTTTTTGAAACTCCTCCGCTAGAGAAGACATTAACATTAGGAATGTATGCTACTTACTTTGCAAATGTGAAGAATATAATATTAAGATAGATCTCAAAACATATTCCAAGGATATAAATATATTTTACCATATAAAGATACAATTTTTATATCTACTTAAAAGAATAAATGATAATATTTGTAATCGCGTGAATTAGTTCAGCACTGAGATGATGACGTCCACTGTACATTTGTCGTTTATTACTTATTCTTAGCATCAGCATAAATCTCCGCGCGATATGTGGGTTGTTACTATTACAGAATTTCTTGTTAAACCAATTTTTTTCTACCTACGCTCCATACTATAGTAATTATAGGCAACCTTTAAAAATAAAACTGCTTAGTTATTCTTTCAACATTTCGTTGAAGATACGCGCTTGGTGACATGTGATTCATATTTAACAGATATTATTGAAGTGGTTTCAAATAATATTCACATGGATAAGCAAGAAAGAATTAATAGTATGGTTTGTACATTTTACTGATTCCAATATCATGGAATTTTATTTACTATCATTTTTATTTATTATATTACTGTTTCTTATACTATTTGATGAATTTTTAAAACGTTTATGCCAGATTTACTGTAGAAAAAAGTTATTTCCAATAATTTTTATACCAAATCATTTCTATGATACTCTGTTATAGATTAATTCATGTTTATATGATCTTCCTTTATATTCTTAAAATACAAAAACACGTGATTTTTTAACATGGTTAAAATATTCTTTGAAAGTTTGGAAGTTAGATTATTTTTAAATACACTGCAAAAAAATTCAAAAATACCTTTTGATATTTTGATATCAATTATTCCTTGATCTCAATGACACAATATCATTTAAAATTATATGAATATAATTATCAACTAGTTGCATTTTGCTTCAACTTTTTAAGCTAATTGCTATCTATGTTCCATTAATAACGATTAAATTATTTTTCGTATTGTTATATAAATGTTTTAATCATTATATGATTTCAGTAAAATTAGGCGTTCGAGGCAGTGTAGTGTGTACCTCACCACATGAAGGCCGTCAAATAAGCAAGGCTACATTCTCTATTCATATTGATCAATTATTTACCTTGCTATTTACAAACTCAAAATTTTTCTTAGATTTCCAAACTGCTCGTAAAACTACTGGTGAGATATAAAAATTCACATATCTAGTGTCATAAAAAGTCTATAAAAATGATAAGACTAATATAGAAATATTTTTATGACTTACTTATTATTAACATATTTAACCTTAATTTATGGCATTATCTTATCAGACATATTGATCTATTTAGATTTAGTACAATCAGAATGGACTCAAAACGAGCAAACTGGTCAGAAAGTTAGAAATCTATCGTTTACAATAGCACTGTCTCAAGCTATTGGACCAAGAACCTCTCATATTTCAGAAACCCAGGTTGTTATTTTCATAAAACTATTATCAATTGAATACGTGTATATATATATATATATACACGTATATATATATATATATTACATATAATATATATATTAATTACAGAGCGCTTTTATATTCACTAATACCCTGTTAAAGTATTTCTCTCAAATTCGCTTGTATTTAATAATGATGACTTATAATGGAATTTTTAGATAATGTTACCATGTAGCAGACCTGGTCATTTATACAGTATTGATGTAGAAAGCGTAAATGCTGGAATCCCATATGCAGATTCATTTTCTGTATTACTCCACTATTGCATTACGAGTGCTTCTGAGAATGAAACAAGTATCGCAATCTATGCTCAAATAAAGTACAAAAAGAATGTATGGGGTTTTGTAAAAAGTAAGAACTTCTGACATGTGCTTTTCATATTTATAAGTGATAATCATATATTTTGAACAATAACAGGCGTTATTGAGAAAAATTGTTGGGCTGGAATAGATGAATATTTTACGAGCTTGATAAAAGCACTAACGGTAGAATGTGAAGAAACTACTGGAAGCGGAGGAGTGAAAAGAAAAGCAAGAAGACGACGTCGTGCTACCGGCCCTGGTATTTCTTTACAAACTCATTCTTCAGATCATACGTCTTCCGCTCTACAAAACTCCTTAAACATGCCACATATTAATGATAATACTGGTATGAAATCAATGATATAATAAGATATTAAAATACAGTATGTAAGAATGGAAGTTCATAAAACTCAATACGTGCAAATTTTTCATGTGCAGTTTCTGCTACTCGAGGTGACTCAAATATGATAATCAGTTCAATGCTATTAATTGCTGTCTTATGTTTGATGGTAATTAATGGTTTATTGTATTATAAATTATGGGGCTTAGAAGAAGCAGCAGCCTATACTATTATGGATTTACATGTATTAAAGTACGTATTAGTATATTAAACGTTTAATGATAAATTACTACATAAAATTGACGTTTATATTAATATTTCTTATTTTTCAACATGTAGAAATACACCAAAAACCGAAGAAGATTGGATTCATTTATTGCAACAGCAAGAAAGTTTGCATAATATAGAAATGAGGAAGTGGCAAAGAGTATTACATACTGCTGCACAATTACTTAGACAAGTAAATTTTCTATTCCATTATAAATTATATACATATAATACATATATATAAATATTCTATTTGTATAGAACTACAATAGTGGATTATAACCGATTAAAGTTATCTTCTTAATTTTAAAGACAGAGGAATCGTTAACAGAATTACAAATGAGTATTCATCCAACTGCGACGGAAAAAATGTTCTCTGTGTTAAAACCGAGCTTGAAAAGCTTTAATTCGCGTACAACAGAACAGCGAAGTCACTCAGAAATGTAAAAATGAATTGTGTAAAAATATTCCGATAAAAGTAACGTGAGTATTATAATGCGGTAAGTTATTAAAAGTCATGATTCTAGTGAACTTTAATTAGGTGTACTTAACAAGAAGAATATAACACTAATTATTGTTGTACTTGCATATAACTTGTAATTAGGTACACAAGTGCGCTCTGTGATGATAATGATGATGATGATGATGATGATGATGATGATTGTTGATAACTCCAAATGCACAACAATACACACGCAAACTGTTTATGATCAATAGGAAATGCAATTTAAATTTGTTCGTTTTTATTACTTTCAATGTTTCTAGTATGTTATATATATACGTAAATTTTTTCCATGTAGAATACTAAATTAAACTAAGTTACATTTTTAATATATTCTTTATATCATAAAACATATATATATATATATATATATATATATATATATATGAATTTATATTTATATGTCTGTTTGTGTGAATGAAAGTTGTATATTAGCACAATGTAAAGAAAGAATAAATAATTTTTAGAGCATTATAGTCTTAAGAATTGTACTTTTCTCCCTATCATTCCAACAAAATTTTTTACTTTTCTATAACATTATCAATATGATAATACCTAATGCAGTATATGGGAGGGGGGTATACAGAATAATATAAGGCATTGAAATTACTTTACGAAATTTCTTTAATTAAGTGAAGTCATATATTTTGAATTTACTTATCTTCCGGCTTGTTAAATACAAGAGTATAACCGCATTTTCCACAATAATGACGGTCTTCCATTGCGGCCATGAAAACACCTGCTCCACATTGTTCCATGGGACATTCTCTTCTTAGACGGTGAATTTTTCCATTTTCATCCACCTATTTAACAAAATATTTAAAAAATTTGGGCAATAAACTTTTGCATCTGACGATACATAATAAACATAATCTCTTCGTTTAAAACTTGTTCAAATTTTATTTAAAGAACTGTATTTTGAAATCTACAAAACCCAATTCAAAATACATATAAAGTTATAACACGCGCAAGTTTTTTATGAGCAATCATACATTCAACGAGAGCAAATTCAACGAGTCATCCAATCATTTATGATGCAATTAAATTGCAATATATACAGGGTGTTCATGTAATTAGTTCTCGGCTATCAAGATGTATTCAATGTGACCTCCTATACGATAGGATTTAGTGCCTTAAAAGTGCAGAGACAAAGGGAACATTTTAGAAGGTTTGTAATTCTAGAGAATTGTTATATTCAGTTAGCAAGTCGTTGGATTAATTTTAACTTAATGATTTTTACTATATATATATATATATGTAGTAAAGTTATTCCACATTGGTTATACATTATTTAGCTGTGCATTAAATTAAAGCTGAAAGAGTTATTAAAATACCTTATAAAATTTGAGTACAGCAAGCTTGACCTTCTTCTTCTTATGCTTGATTTTCTTTGGGGTTGAATAATTCTTCTTCTTGCGCTTTTTAGCTCCACCTCTTAAACGTAGCACTAAGTGTAATGTAGATTCCTTCTGAATATTATAATCTGATAAAGTTCTACCATCCTCTAATTGTTTTCCAGCAAAGATTAATCTTTGTTGATCTGGCGGAATTCCTAAAATTTAAACGTAGATTTCTTTAAAAAATTATTTTAGAAATATTTAATGCTCTGAGGGCTGTACGCTCTGAGAAGTATATAATAGCCTGAATTACCGCGTATATTCGGAGTGATTGAAAAGATTCAAAACGACCAATATTATATTTAATATATTAATATATTGATATAGTATTATTCAAGCATTTAATGTAAAAACACATTTATAACATTTTATTTATAGCATCCATTGTTTTTTTTTTTTTTTTTTTACTGTTTCATTTAACAGTAGTTAACATTTTCATAGCATACCGCATGAAATATGTAAAACGCGAATTCGCGTCTCCAGTCCTCAACGTGTTAAAATATGTGTTTAATATAGATTGTTACCTTCTTTATCCTGAATTTTTGCTTTAACATTTTCGATAGTATCCGATGCCTCGACCTCAAGAGTGATGGTCTTGCCTGTTAGAGTCTTCACAAATATCTGCATGGTAAACGTTTATAACTGCAAAACATATAAAAAATTTACGTGTTTCTTATAGTTTCAGGTTCTGCCTTCAAGATTAAAGGTTATTCGGAAAGATATTTAAAAAACATAATAACAAACAATTTACATTTAAACAATTTTTATTACAGACATATTATCAGCATACATAATGCGCAATAATTCAACAAAAGGAATTTATACAAGTAATACAGCATTGATGCAGCCATCATTTTCAGGATTATTTGTAACTTGAGCATATTTTCCCCATACTACTTTTCCAGATTGAGTTACAAGACCTAATTCTGAAATATTCACTTCAATAATTGTTCCTTTAGTAATAACACCTAAGCTTGTATACATTGGTGAACTTGGATTCTTTTTAACTCCAATAATAGGTAAACAAAATGTGGCTTTTAGTTCAGGATGAGTTACATGTGCCTTTTTGAAACGGAGTGCCATTGGTCTAATAAATCTTTCAAATTTTGGTGGTTTCCTAGTAAAGTTCTCACCAACAAATGTCACTTTTGTTACCATTCTTTTCCAAGATTTGCGTTTAGACTTTCCACTTCTCATTACTTTGAAGACTTCAGATTCTGACTGTGTTTTAACTTTAGGTATTGGTACATCCCATTTCCCAACTTTTTCTTTACGTTTCTGTTTTATCATATTTGACAATACTTTCGCATCTTTTTTAATGTCACGATCCAGTAAATATACAGGTAGTGCTCCTTCTGGTACATTGGAAGATTTTTCTTTCACTTTCTTTACCATATGAGATTTAATCTTCTTTTTCATTTGGATCTTTTCATTTCTCCGTTCTTTATTGAAAATCTTTGCTTTTATACCACGTAAAGTACGAGCACGTTCCGCGCGTTTATGAGGCTCGCGGGCCTCTCTTTTTCTTTTCCTTTCCTCATAATCTAAACGTCGTCCATATAGTTTACGATGCCTCTCAATATACTCGTTCTGTGGCATGTTGGATCCTCCTCTTTTCTTTATAAATTTCTCTTATCTACAAAATAACTTTTTCAGTACAAAAGTTTTTAGGAAAGCTAAGGCTGTACAAGCTAAAAAGGTTTAAAATCCAAAAAAATATTATACATACTGTCCCAAACACTTACCTTACAAACGTCGCATAATTTATATTTTGACAATAATCTACTTTTAAAATACTTTTTTATAATGATTAGAAAAAAATGTATTGCTAATCATTAATATAATTAATGTTTTCCCAATAATATGATAACCTCCTTTGTTCAGTTACACATTTAATAACTCATTTTCTCTCTCTGTTTATTGCTAATTATGTATGATGCATTGGAAATATTTATTATATACCTACCTCCTATATATTTTGTTTTTCAGTAATTTGTATGCACTGTATCCCGATTGTTATTCAGTAACACTATATTTTCATTATCCTCGATATCCAATAGTTTGGTACAAAGAAACGTAGATATCAAAAAGATAGTAAAAGCAAACAGAGATAGGACTATAGCATCCGCACTTCACATTTTTGTTCGATAGAACATCGCTAGATATTTGAAACGTTCATGGTACTTTAAAAGATCCTTAATTCTTAAATAATTAATTCTACGGAATTGTATATGATGTTAAATTAAATGTTCGTAACAACTACAAAATTTTGTTCAGGAAAACACACAACCACGTTTATTATAACGTGCCATGTGTGCAACTTCTTTCATCTTATAAATATAGAAATATTACTATTAAGAGTATTATAACAACTTTAAACATTTTGAGAGATTTTAACAGAACATCATATATAATCGGTTAAACAGATGCTGGAATAATTGCAATTTATTAATAATTTTAAACATTTGTAATTTAACGTACCTTCGTCTACTCCATACACATATAAAAAGAAATTGAAAGACGGGATAATCTAATGTTGAAAAAGAAACAGCGTCATCTGGCGTTATGTTACTTAGGTATCTCACATAAAGAATAATTAATATACTAATATTTACTAATTAATACAGTATTTATATTGTTATAATATTTATAGTAATTCAATTCCACAATTATAATGATATATATTGCAAAGAAAAAAGAAAAAAGAATAGTTTATACGCAAATGGATACTTGGAACCCAATTTAATAGTAACTCTTTGTCACGAAACCTAACTATGATTTGACATCAACATGTATCATCAACAATTTTTTACGTATTAATACATTTAAGATGTAAAAAAAAAAAAACGTAAAAGTTTCTAAATGATAAACAAAAATGATCTATTCCCAATAAATATTGTTATTGCAAAGTCATAAAACACAGCATTATACATATACTTAATGGACATGCGCGAAATGCGAAAAACGAGCGCGAAATTTGAAACTGGATACCATTCGTATTTTTGAGTACGGAAAATTTTAGGATTTAAGAAAACACAGATAAATTTACACGTTTTAAACTACTTAAAGGCATACATGTATTTTTCTTTTTACACTGTACTTTATTACTGTTGAGGTTGACTGATAGAAGAACGAGTGGATGAATTTGTAATAGAAAAACATATTGAAATAAATAAAGGTATAAGTATAAATATAATGTATAAGTATAATGTATAAGTTTATGCTGATTCTGATCTTTACTCTCTTAGTGTTACAATACAATAGAATCGATAGGGAGCACGTTCATATATTTATAGCAAAATGACATTATCAAAAAAGTTAACCTTGTAGCTCTAGCTAAAGGCTACAAGGAACATAAGTAGGAATCTATTTGTTAGTTCCTTTGTTCATAGACCTTGTAACCCGAAACATAATTTATATTTAAGGGCACAACAATATGGACCTCTCCTTATTTAGAATAATTTTGTTTCACTAAATCCTATTTTCCGTGTAATAGCGGTCTCCACGTCACGGATATACATAAATAAAGATTTAAAGTTTTTCTTGAGGTAATTACTTCAACAATTACAAATATTCATTCTTGTCAAAAATAATTATAGATTTTATATTGGTCAATAAACTCTATACAGGGTGATCTCTCTTTCTAATCCACAATCAGTTTGCTATTGAATAATGCATGTCATCAGTTAAAAATTTTACTATTATAGGTATTATCCCTAATGCCAATTCTTCCTTATTAAAATATAAGAGATCTCTAAGAGTCCAAATACATCTTGAATTAAAGAACTTAACTATTAATAGTGCTAGTTTTTCTCTTTGTGCTGGAGTAGTTTCGTACAAGATGACATATGGAACAGATTTAAATTCATTAGATCCAACGGCTGCTGATATAATACTACTAAGTATACCACCTAAAAATAGAAATTTATTTTCATATTGAATAATCTTTATATACAACCCAAACAATATAATAATTAAGAAATAGATTATAATTAAATAATTACCCATTGCAAGACCGACAGGTCCAGCAATTATACCACCAAGAAATGTCGATCCACCGACTATCATTGCATATTTTCCACAGGATTTTACGGTAACCTTCATATCTTGTACAGCTGGATACTGTAAAACTTCTTTTAATAATTTATCTGTTGGAAAATTCATTATAGTTAAATTGAACAGAATTAAAAAATTAAATAAATTTTAACGACTGTTTAAAGTACTTTATGACCAAACTTTGTGTTGAAACGTTCGATCCTGCAACTTATATATATTTTGCAACTAAAAAAAGCGGTGAATCCCATTCATAATTGTAGAGATATAAGGGTAGGGTGTGTTAGTCATATGTCATCGTGTAAGCGGATGGGTGCATGAAAATAAGAAAATAAGAAAGAAAGAATATGTGAGTCATATGTTACTATAGAGTATGATGATGTCCCTATGGGTGCTTATAAGTGGATACAATATGAGAATAGAGATAAAACGCTGCGTAGAGGCTCCTTCTGTCCTCGTCGGATCAAACATGCACACCGATGCCGTTCGTTGATCGTTGAGTATTATAACTCACGTATAATCTGTCCAACGAGACGACGCAGTAAATGTAAAGGGAATTTCATTGCTGCGGTTGCAACTATTGATATTCAAGTTTCAATCATTGGACAAACTATAAATATTTACTCTACGAATATGCGCATGCGTTATTAGCGTTTGTTCAGCGTTCTATTTCTATTCTTATATTACCCTTTCATCTCGCTCACGCATACTCACTCTATCTTCGTATCTCTGTTCTCGTATTGTTGTCGTAATGAATAATATTGTTCAGCTGGACAAATTGTAAAGTACAAATTAAATAATAACAAAAACAAGAAAAAAAGAAGAATAAAAAATATGAATAATACCTACCTAGTGATATAATATTTGCTGTTGCCCAACCCTCGGCTCTGCTTCTCCTAACTCAAAACTTAATAAATAAAAAACTTCTTAATTTTAGCAACTTTCTTAGCAAGTATTTTATAGCTGATTCCTGTATATTTAAAAGATTAAAGATACATAGACAAAATAATACATGGGAAGATTAACATAAATAAATTTTTATTTAGACAATTTTTATTAAAAAAATAATATATTTAAATTATGTTTATAATCAGCGATGATAAATTTTTTACTTATTATTTACAATTAAGATAGCTTTGGTCACTTTGTCTACGGTGCAAATATGTTAATGGCACAACAAGACGACTATCTTTACTTTTATAATATTCATTAAAGTCTAAACGTACACTTAACAACTGTAGAGACACATCTTCGGCTGATGCAAGCATTATAAGAAACTTCTTCACTCTATCCTGTTAAAAGAAAATCTTTTAATAAAATTATGTTTAAGTAAAAGAAATTGAACGTTTCTTGTTGTAATAAGTAAGAAAGAAGCGAAAGTGTACGTAATTTCATGATTTTATATGCTATTATATAAGCTTATATCTAGCTTAAGAACCACTATACTTGGACCTAATTTGACGATAAAGAAATAAAAAGAAATATTTGTAATTAATAATATAAATGATATATTACCTGATATGTTCTAGAAAGCAATCTAAGCTGAATTGAAAGTGTGTTTAAATATTTCGAAAATGCGGCTTGACGTTTGGTAATTTCTGCATCATTAGTTTCTGACAAATCTAACCGATTTGACATTGCTAGAGTTACATTTAACGTATTGTTATCCTTTAATCGCTCCTCGTACTCGTGTGTTGCACGTGTAAGAAACGTTTCTTCAAGATTTTGCAAGTCCAAAATTGGGCCATACACGGAACGTAAGTGATCCATAAGTTCCTGTCGAAAGTAGCATTTACATATTATACAAATATTTGTTTGTTTTATATCAGAAATGTCAATTGTAAATTTATTACAATTAATCTGACCAAATATTTCTATATAAGGTACGTCAATAACAGGGAAAATTATGTGGCATAGAAGAGAATTACAATAAGACAATAATTTCTTAAAATGTTATATGCGTGCTTACCTGTGATCTTTCATCTAACAGTGTACCACGTCTTACAGCATCTATGAAATGAGTATGTGCTGTGATAATATCATCCAATGATGCTGCTTGTGCTAATTGTTTTGCAAATGCATCCCAAGAACACTCGATTACCTTAAAATTTGTTAATACTCTTAATATCTTAAATTAATTAAAACAGATAATTAAAACCAAAATTAAAATATTCTATCTTACCTCAAATAAGAAAAAATATTGCATTTGATGAACCAAATGAACCATACTACTTGTAATTAAATGAATGTGAGTTTGAATTGGCAATACTTCAGGCATTTTACGGAACATCTTCGCTGAAGTTATTTGACGTTTCCAAATCGCAGATAATATAGATTCCATTCTTTTTGCCCTCCATAAAGCAAAAAATACAGTTTGATATATTTGCCTACAAGGTTCTAAAATCTAAACAGATAAAATCTCTCTTATTCGTTTTGTTGTTATAAAAAAATGATATTTCAACACCGAGATTTTTAAAAATAACCAAAGAATATTTTTATAAGTTCTCAAGCAAATTTAAAATACTCTCTATTTATACATAATTTATTGTTAGTACTGACTACTAAATGTAACGTCTGTTCTTAAAAGATACAAATTATTTTCATACTTACCGTTCCAATAGGACCTCCTACATTATAATCCAAAATAAAAACATCCCATCCCCTTTCATTTTCCGAAGGTGCTAATAATCTTACATCAAGTCGCCTATGTATATCTAAATCATCTATCTTTGTAACAGTCGCTCTTATTCCAGTTTCCAAAATAGAAGAGATGTTGTGCGGATATACAGAACTGGCTGGTTTATCTAATTCTGGTCTACAATATAAAATACATTAATAAAAAATAATTCAAAGATCATAAACAATAGGAAGAATAATAGAAGATAATATTATTTACTCTAATAGATGCATAAGATATTGAATGAAGTTTCCTTGTCCTAATAACAGATAACCTTTGATTGCATGTAAATGTTCCATGAGGTGATACTGCTTTGTTAACACTTCAACTACTCTAGTTGAAGTTTCTTTATAAGCTGTGTCCATCATCGTTTGTAATCGACCATCGGGATCCATATCAAAAAGAACGTCAACTAAACAACATGTAAATTTTGCAGAAAAATGTACATACATCTCATAGAGAAAACTAGAACACATGCAAGGAAATTTCAAAAAATTGTCTTTCATTTATAAGTTAAATGATTTCCAAATTATTAAAACTACAGGAGATTGTACTATTGTATATTATTAACAAGTAAATAAAATTTATTTTGTCATGTAATGCTGTTACGCTTCTTTTTTGTACAAGATCTGCAATCCTAAATAATATCTACTTCAATCGAAATTATCGGTTTATTGTTATAAACAAAGTATATATCCTTATTAAACAATTCTAATTTATGCTTCGCTTTGGCAATTTTATAAAACTGTATAATTGTATTATAATATTTGCTAAAATCATATATGTTTCATAGTTTTGTTGCAAAAGATACATAGAAATTTATGTATTTATTTGGCAAGGTTTTAATTATTACATATAATTACCTTTATATTCCTCGCTGAAATTTTTGAACATTTTTGTATGTTTTCCTTGCCATGGAGTAAAATCTTTACACACTTCACGCAAAAAGTTAATACTTTTCCCTGTTCCTAAAATTTTTCTAGCTTGCATTTTTGTAATAAAAGATGGTAGCATATTATTGCGAACTTGATATTTCTCATGCCACATTCTCTCTCCGGTAATATCAGCACAAGCTTCAATGAAAAATTCTCTATACGGATCATCTAATTCACCGTCTGCAATCCATCTTATCAACATATTGTATAGAGGATCACAAACACTTTGTAAAATCCTTTTAACTAATTTTTTCACACCGGCATCACCATGGTTACTAAATTCATATACTGCAGAAGCTAATGCACCACCTTTTTGTCCTTGACAAGCTCTTACTATACCTGCTAGCCATTTTAAAGTTTCTAAAGGATCATATGCCCAAAGATGCAAATGGGACAGCGTAACTCTGTATATTCCTGATTCAGATTGAACTCTATTACACATTTAAACGCGTTATTATTTATAATAAACTGATAGAATATTATATGCCATCATATTATATTTTTATCAATACCTGCTCACTTCTTCTTGAATAAGGGCTATAAACCTGTAATATTCCGATAACTCAGAATGTAACGATGCAATAAAACTATCAGCCACTTGGCCACTCGAGGCAACTGACATTCTTTCTAAACCTTTTTGAATTATGTTATGTAAATATCCAAGTTCACTTAATCTCAATGTAGCTTGTTTCCGTGGCCTATCAATGCTAATCATTGGATCTATTTGGAAACCATAATTGGAGTCTAACTTTAATATCTTTCCTTCAATACCTAGGAAAGAATATATAAGATCCTGAACCAATATATCTTCTGAAATATACTCTTCTCCATATATTTTATTAGAACTGGTTAAAAAATCTCTTGAATTTTTGTCTGTGTTATTTATAGATACAATTTGTGGTGGTGCAGAAATTTCAGATGATTGTCCTAAAGAACAAAGTATATTAAATATTAAATATTCTAAATTGCATTAAAATTTTAAGCTAGTTAATTAGAAAATAAAAGAAGATCTAGGTTGTAAAAATATATTGCTTACCACTAGTAGATGCAGAAGATGAGCATAAACCTAATTTCAAATCAGGAGCTGAGAAAACTCTATCCCTTAACTGCTCTGCTGATTGGCACATGTTTAACAAAAATATCAGGATTTGTGCTCTGTTCTTCAATGACTAAACATATATAAATATATATAAATGATAACCTGTCATTTTTAACAATATAAACAATTTTCTTTAAACTGTCATGATACAATTATCGAATATTTTATAACTGTATAAAGAAGTAGATAAATAATTAAATTTTAAAAAATTATATTTATATCATACCCCAGATCTTAATTCATTATATAATTTATCAAACTGTGCTGAATCACATACTGATAACTTTTCTCTTATTTGACTTCCTACAGTAATTTCATCTTCTTGTAATGTTTCTACTCCTTGTGTAGATGACAATAATCCAAGGCAAAAGCGCATCCACTTCCTAATTATTTCTAAAATCATTGATTGAAAATGTATGTTTCTTCGAAAGATTCTTACAGTTTCATTAGTGAAATATTTGCACTTAATACATAAAGTTTATTATTGTTTAATTACAGGATTTGCCATTTCATTCTTAATAAACAAATAAAATTTTAATGTTCGGTCGTTTGTTTACATTTATACAGCAACTTTTAATTTTGTTGTATAATTATAGGATTTATTCTTGTTTGTAATAATAGCGCGAAAATACCTATATTTTTGCTTATATATTTACTTTAATTTAAGTTAATGGGAAAACAAAACGAAAGTAAAAAGTAGAGTAGAAACACCTTGTATACATAGAAAAAGAGCCAAATAAACTGAAAAGGTATACAAGTAAAAGTAAGAAATATTTGATTTATAATTGATATTATTTAGTAAAATATTTTCCGAGTGTAGGAGAAAGCTAGAAATTTCATACCTGGTTTTTGTTCCCCAAAAAGTGAAATAATCATCTTTTGAACGAGATTACCAACAGTATCAGCCTCCATCATGCTTGTATATCGTATATATTCCAATAACATTTAATACTGTTTCATTCAGGCAAACTTTGTACATAAACTTAAATTTATGACATTCGAATCGTCACTAAATAATAAAAACTTCTTAGTATTGCTTCATGTAGCCAACAAACGTAAGTACGAGGACTAGTTTTATCATGGAACTACGATTATATAGAGTGAATACGAATTACCTTTTCTAATGTATTTTAAAATAGCAATTTATATAAAATAAAATAAAATAAAAATTGTACTGAAAGAAGATACATGTTACAATAATTTTTTAAGTTTAACCTATCTTCTTTACGCGACATACCGTAGAATCTAGTTAAAATCAAAATTAGAATGTAAATTATTTATTAGATTTATTTTAACAAAAACAATTTAATATTGTTCGTACGTATTCTTATAGAAAATAATAATGTGCTATAATAGAAATAGTAATAGAATGATTAATTTCCTATTTCATGTAACCTAAATATGAACAATAATTTAATCATATAAATGGACATATCAAATGAATAATATATTACTACCAGTTTAATTAAAAATAATACGAATTAATTCATTACTGACATTGATTAGAGTTAATAATAGAAATTACAAATCATTTTCGCGTTTATGAAAGTTTTTAATAATCTTGAATCGTAACCAAATTATTAAAATCTTCAAAGATGGAGTTTAGAGATGGATACTAATGGTGAAAGCAGATAAGTATCAACATGGACATAGGAATAATAATGCTTCACGGATGCCTCACGATGGTCAGATAAAGTGACACCTAACCGAAATCTATATCAACTATAAACAAAAGATAAAAGTTAGACTTGTGTTATATGTTATTTCATTCGGCCGCCAGCAAACATTACTAACATATATCCTGATACGGCCTCATAAAACTGTGCTACGGATGCGCGTTTCTACGCATATAATTCACTGTAATAGTACCAACACTGTAATTTACGAATATCTCGAAAACTAAGCAATATCATACCGTCTATTATATGTATAAGGAAATGTTGTTTAAAATGTTGATTTCTATAATATATTTCAAAATCATTCGAATCAAAGGTACGAACGAAAACTTTTCTGCAATTTCATTAAAAAAGTTTCAAAAAAATAAGGTGATTCCCCGAAACGAAGTTTAATCGATTAAAGTGTTTATTTTGTCTCTGTAATTAATTTTCCGTGAGCTTTCACCTCAGTTATTTACTTGCCAAATTTTCGGTTCAGGTCATTTCAAAATCATGGTATGTGCCATAATCGGATGCGTTTTGATCTCACCTTTTTAACCCCTTGGCCTACATGCTATTTGCTGATCGCGCGAGCCATAAAGTAAGCAAGAAGTTCGATCGCGTGCCGTGCCATTCATCTGTTCAGCCGTGTGCTCGAACTGAACATTGCAAGATGTATAGTTCTTATAACATGTATATTTAGGGGCTACAAAAGGAATTGTGAAATAATAATAACAACGTTTGAGGACAAATAGCGTTTTTAAGAAGTGTTTTAATAGTGTTTTTAGACTCGTGGTTTTCGCTTATGGCACAAATTCTTTACCACGAGTCTCGCTCGTGGTTATAGGCCAAGGGGTTAATGGTGTGGAAAAAAAAGGAAGAAAAAAGAAGAAAAAAAAAGAAAAAAAAAAAACAGGGAAAGAAAATATGAGATGTTCCGCTTAGAAAAACGTTACTATTAATAAAATCTCACAAGATATGACCTTGAGGTGATTTCCACACTCGGAGCCTAATATAACCCGATACAATACAACACTCATGAAACATTTTCCTGTGTTGTGACAAATAAGAAAATAATTATGGGTGGCATAGTTAGATGGGACATCCTGTATATGACACCCTGTAGATACATATTTAGAACAGTTTGGATAATTAATATTCTATTGTAATACAATCAAACATTGGTTTCAGTATCGGTATAAAGAAATTAAGAATAATATTTCAATATACTTGTGATTGTAATATAGCTTTTTGTAATAACAAACAAAAGGTTTCATTAACTTCTTGACATAAAATATCTGCAGATTTATCTCCCAATGCTGCTTGCGCAGAATTAACTCTACCAAGTTGTAATAACAAACTTGTTGTATCCTCAGCTAGTGGTGGAAAAGCTAAACATATACGCGTTAATGCTGATAGCACCGGCATAAATAAAATTACTCGATCTTTAGCAGATAATACCCCTAGAAGTGTTATCA
The DNA here is from genome assembly GCA_037178635.1 of Bombus dahlbomii. Classification (NCBI taxonomy): domain Eukaryota; kingdom Metazoa; phylum Arthropoda; class Insecta; order Hymenoptera; family Apidae; genus Bombus; species Bombus dahlbomii. The sequence goes on along the minus strand of CM074111.1, from coordinate 12,958,111 downwards.
AAGTGTTGATGGCTAAACGAGAAACGCTTAAAGCTTTTGGCAAAGCATACTGAATTGCAAGATGTGAAGCTAAATCTACAGCAAATATTTGTTTCTCTGGTTCCGGCTGTGACAGTAATTCAGGAATCCAATCAAGACAAATATGCATGGATGGAATACCAGTAACTGTAATAGGTAACAGCTCTCTTGGATAACCCTATAATTAAAGGTAATACTAAATTACTACAAATTAAATATTTATATAGTTTATGATATATATTATACAGAGTATATAACTTTCACCGTATCAATTATTCTGTTATTTTTATTATTTTTAGAAATATGGGAGAATATGTAGCGGACAAGGGAGAGATAACAAGAACTGATTGAAAGTCTGGATTTATTTCAGAGAAAAGAACCTGACTTTAAATGCTAGAAAATCAAAGGTGATGAAATTCAAGGCAAAGGATAGAAAAATGAAGGAGGAGAAATGGAAATGGAAATAGAGGAAGAATTAGAGGAGGTGAGAGATATATTTGGGTTATGGGGTCATGAGGAACGGTGGGCAGGAAGTTCGTGTTAGAGAAAGGATTAGGAAGGCGGTGGTGATAATGAGGCAAGTATGTAAAGAGGGGGAAGGGGGGAAGATTTGCTGGAAAAGAGGATATTCGAAAAGAGCTAGTCGGAAAGTATATATAATTGTACGATAAATTGGTCTGGACGATAGCAGGATATGAAGCGAAGGTACGAAAGTAGAAGAAGAGAACAGAGGTAAAGAGCTTACATGAGAGGTGTATGGCTAGAGTGGAATGAAACGTGCCAGGATATTTAATAAGAAAAAAGTTAAAAAGAGACAAGATGAGATTGAGAGCAGGGTGGGGATTTGACAAGAATATGTCTGGAGGAGGTCAAAAGTAGAGAAGAAGCGGGTAGTGGAAAGGGTAGATATATGGGGGGAAAGGAAGATTGCATGGAAGAAAATGGAAAGAGCTATGTGGGTGAACGAAGAAGAGGAGGATGGGGAGAGGGAAAGGCTAGATAGAGTAGAGAGAGAGAGAGAGAGAGAGAGAGAGAAATGGAGAAGTTAGAAAGAGAAAAGAAATTTTAATTGGAATCCAGATACAACAGATGGTATATAAGGTATTAAGGTACGAAAGGAGTACCAAAATACTTGAAGAATGAAGGAAGAGGGCGGGCAGAGAGAGAAAGAGTGAGAGGGGGGAGATGGAAAGAATAGTGAAGTTCAGACTAGACAGCGGGATTAGAGATGGGAAATAGCGGTTAAGGAAAGAGAAAAATGAACACAGGTTAAATGGAGGAAAGATGCAGACACGAGAGCGTGTGTGGGAGGTGTGTGGGAGGTATGTGGAGGGTATAAGACAGATTCAAGGGTTTGGCAGGATAATGTAGAGAGAATATTGGAAAAGGAGGATGAGGAGGAAGAGTAGATGTAGAATTTGAAAGAGAAAAGGTTGAAGAGGATGGGGGAGGGGGTGAGAAAAGAGATATGGATAGATGTAACTTAAAGTGGTTAGTAAGAAGAAAATAAAGAATAAGGTAGCATAATTGATTAATAATATATTAATTGTAGGGTAAGATTAAGATGAATTTTAAGCTTAGGTTAAGTTAATGTGAATTTAGTGCTAAGATAGAGATAAAGTAGGTAATATTACATGTGTAATATATACATGGCCGCGTGTGTGTTATGATAATGATATGTCAGTAATTATTATTATTATTCAATACTTAATACTTTAATAAGTAAAAATAAAAATAAACAAATTTGGTTGTACATACTTGAAAATGAACCAATTTAGCCAATGATGGGTCTGCTATGAAGACTTGATGCAAATATGAACAGATTATACTTTGTATTTCTCTCAATGACCACATCTGTCCAGGTGTTTCTCTATCTTCTGCTGTCTCCAAACATGCTTCTAATAATATTTGAACAGCCGCGCTTTCTTGTCCTGCCACTAATGCTGTTCTTAAATCTTCCCTTTCAGCTTCGCTTGATAACTGACCAATCTTTTCTATCAATGGTTTGTCTTGTATATGTCTAGATAACTGAGATCGGGAAGCTGCTAATGCTGCTTGTAGAATTCTAAAAATATTTGTACCAATGAAGTACCAATCGATAATAAGTAATTGAACGTTGAATATTTAAAGTGTTACTCAATCTCTTTTTTACCTTAAAATAACAGACAGAATTGGAGCACATCTAAAAACTCTTGTATCACATCTCAATACTTGTAAAGGATCTAACACAATATTTTCTTGTGTTAAAAAAACATTTTTTACAAGAGAATTTTCTATTAATAAAGCATTTATTGACAAAACCCATAAGCACCTTGGTAGTACTGTGTTTAACCTGAGCCATACTTGTTTATATAATTCTAAAAAATTATGATAAATGAAAAAAATTATTTTTTCAAAATATTAATATTAAAAGTATTAATATTAATGCTTTATTTAATTGAAATAAATTATTACCTTGAATGTACCTAGGAACTCTTGGACTTACAGTTGCTTTGAAATAATGAATTATAACTTCGGCATGCGGCCAAATGTCAGTTGGTTTTATCGACATTAATTGTCTTAAAAGTCTTCCTGTTCTTGAAGGACATGTTTGGATATGTGAAAATGTTTCAATTATCATGATATCAGTAATTTTTACATTCTCATAATTTGTTACTGTAGAATCAATGTTGATCATTTCATTATCAAGCCAATCATCTACTAATGAAAGATGGGGGAAATGCGTTGCTAATAATCTGAGAAGAGGAGAAAATAATCCAGCATAATTCATCTGATCTCTTTGAACCAGCTGAAGTAGGTATTTTATTGGTAGCTCTGATAAAAATTCAGTTGAATATGATTTAACTTTTCTATCTTGTGATATAAAAGTATGCATATTAGATAATCTGACATCTTCATACAGTAATAAGTAATATAACAATAGTAATTGTGATGTAAGAGAAGGTTTTGATATATCGATATCCATATTATCCGTTTCAGTCTTGGGGACACTGTTGATATTCTTAAAATCAAAATTTGCCCCGAAAACACTATTTTGAAATACTCTTCTAATTTCATCTTCAGTAATTGGCTTGTTTGTGTGTTCCGATGTTTTATTATTTGTCACTAAAATTGAATTGACATATACTTCGACTAAAGCAGGAAGAACCGGATGCAATGGTGGTACACTGTTACAAATTTGTTTGTAAATCCAATTTTTTATTGGCACTCGATGTTTAGCAAATGCTCTTGACTTCAACAATTGGTGAATACAGTGTACAGGCAAAAATCCTGGGATATTTGCATTTAAATTAGCCGTTACTGGTACTTTTACAGCATGAGAAGTGACAACTTGTTCAGTGAATATCTCTTGCATAAAAATTTGCTTCATTCTAGTTAAATTATTTGGTCTAATTGGTATTTTCATCCCCAAAGTTGCACATACGAGTTCACAAATAGCTGATAGTTGATTGCTATGAAAATGTATTGCCATCAAAAGCAACATTTCTCCAAAACTTGCTGTTACACCACTAGCGCTTTCAAAATAAGCTTCTTCACGTACAAGCCATTGCACCCATTCTATGCTTCGCTTTTCAAGATTATGATGGCCTATTAATGAAGAACATGCAATAAGCATACAAAGGCCTAAAGAGACAAATCTCACACCAGCCGGTGATGGAGGAGGATGAGATGTCAACAACTGCACTATCATTGCTACTTCATCATCTTGAAATTTAATACCTCCAATGCCCCTTAATGCACAATAAAGACGCAACAATGCACTAGCTTGAACAACCTGACTTTCTGGTAGTTGACCAGCATTTTGAGATGTTATTGCTTGCAATCGTTTTAGCAGTTCTTCTCTTAAACATTGTAAAGCTGTATGAGATTCCCATTTACGTTTTTGACCATTTCTAATAAACATTGCAATCCATGTTCTCACTTGTTGATCACTGCCAAGCAATAATCCTGATACAAAGGCAACTATATCACTTTCTGCCAGTGTATTATTGATATTTTCATGTTCCAAGCTTAATGTAATTGCTAAAGCAGGCATTCTACATAGTTCTACACACTTGGCTCTTATTGCTAACGCTTGACTTGGATTCATTTGACATAACATTGTCAAAGCCATTGTTCTAATCCTACCTAATGCCGATTCTTCTTGCCTTTCTCCATTACTTATCAAATGTGCACAAACTTCAGAAAAACTATCAGGTATATTAGCAACTATCCAACAAATTATTTCTGGACCATATTTAACATGTAATAATGTTTCTGTAATATCCAATATTGATAAAACTGTTGGTAATTCTGATAGTGCTACACAAATCACATAACTAATCTCCTCCATATAAACTGCATTATCAAATAAATCAGATTGTTTAATTTGAAATTCCTGATTTTTCTGTTGCTCCTGTACTTGAGAAGCTATATATAACAATTCACTTAGGACTAATCTGATTCTCCTAGTAGATTCGCTGCGCTCAAATTCTAGAGCAAGACCACTTTGCATTGACTGAGCAAGTACACTATCCCTTTGCAAGCTTCCCATCTTTTGTCTATAAAAAGAAGTTTATCATTTTTATAAGTATACTTTATATATTTCATAATATTCTTAACGATATTAGATGATAAAACATACATGTCAACAATATAACTAACCTTAATTGTTGTTCTTTTCGAACATCCGTTTCTAATGCATGAAAGTCAATAGAAAGCAGCGCAATTATTGAATTCACTGATTCAATACCAGATAAAATTGACAGGACCTGCTTTCTTTGTTCTACACATTCTTTTGTTACATCTAACGGAGATATAAGGCTCATTCGAACTAAACACGGTAGAATTGGTCGTATTTCTTTGTGTGGACACACAGCTAAAATTCCTATATCTACATTTTGTATTGCAGTAAAAATTCGTGGTAATACACGTGTATTCTCTTGCATGGCTAACTTATATTATTTGCAACTGCTTAGAGTTAATCAAACACGAACACTTAACAACATGAAATTTGTAAACTAGTGTAACTATACTTTTACTTATATCACAGTGTGTATGTTTATATTAAAATTGAATTTATATATTTTGAGGATAAAATACTTTAGGATTGATACCTCGAAAAATACCTAATGAAAATTACTTTATTCGAGTCCAACTAGGTTAGGAAGTATGAGTCTGTCATCCATATTTCTATTCCAATTATACTGTCACATGTGGATGCATGGTCGTCCATCTTTAAATGTAAATATGTACATATACGGAATTAGGTGAAAAAGTTACTTATAATTTGTTGGCTAGTCTATATAAATTTACTTATGCATAAAACGAGATTAAAATCACGCACCATATAAGAAAATATGACAAGGAAACAATAGAAATATTAAAATGGGTAATATATTTTGTTACATTAATAGCCATATTCTTGATAATTATATTGAAAATAGAATAATTTGTATAAATTTATTAGAACATTTGTTTTTCTAAGAACATTTCTAATTTATAAAAGCTTTGTGAATTACAAATTTGCGTAAACCAACAACTTTTCGTATTTCTTTATGCCATACTGCCATCTATTAAATGTAATACATAGCAAACGTGGAAGTTTGTTTTGCAAAGGGGTTGATGGGAATGTTGTACCGTATATAATATCCCAATTTTATTATAAATATGGAATATATATACCGTTTACCATTTTTAGCATTAGAAGTACCGAACTTAAAATTAAAAAAACCATCATGGTTTGTGAAACCTAGTGCTATGGTAGTTTTCTCGCTTATACTTTTGTCATATTTTCTAGTAACTGGAGGTTAGAATTGTATAAAATATAAGTTTTTTTTTTTTATATAAATTTTTTCAATGAAATAAAAGTAAATATTATTTATATTTCAATGATACATCTGTTTAAAGGTATAATATATGACGTAATTGTGGAACCACCTAGTGTAGGATCAACAACAGATGAACACGGTCATACAAGACCTGTAAGTAAATGGAGTAATTTCATATTAAAAATTTTATATTAACACATAATTGTTGTTTTGTTGTGATTATGTATTTATTTCTTATAGGTGGCATTCATGCCATACCGTGTAAATGGGCAATATATTATGGAAGGACTGGCGTCTAGTTTCCTCTTTACTTCAGGTGGAATTGGCTTTATACTATTAGACCAAACACATAGTCCATCAACGCCTAAACTCAATAGAGTTCTTTTAATATGTGTTGGATTTATTAGTGTTATTGTATCGTTTATTACCTGTTGGATTTTCATGAGGATGAAGCTACCGTAAGATTTTTATATATTATATATTACAATTTATAACAAAATAAGAAATTCCGTATCAAAGGCAATATTTACTATTAGTTTTACTTTATTTATACTCCATTACATGAAATATAATAAAAATTTGATAAATATAAAATAATTTAGATATCAAAGGATTTGGATATAAAAATTAATACATAATTCTAATAACGCGTATTATTTCAGGGGATATCTACAATCATAAATTCAGTGAGATTAAGAACGATGTGAATTAGAGATCAATATTTTTTACACATTAAAACTATCACATTCTGTACCAAATATATTTAAAATGTACTTTACAAATAATATTAAAAAAATATTTAAAAATCGTGTCAAATATATCTCAAAAGATGAAGAATTCTTATCTGTTTTTGTCTCCTTATTGCTTTCTTAATAATAGTAGCAACTAGCATAACTTTTTATGAAGAAATATGCTTCGTACAGGTTTTCCCTGATAATAATTGAATTTTATTATGATAAACTTATTTTGTGTGTGTGTGTGTGTGTGTGTGCGCGCGCGCGCGCGCGCGCCTTATTAGGATTTTAAGTCGTATAAAATATTAATTCTAAAAAAGATTAACGAGATACTTACCTATGACTTATTGCGACGATTTTAGAAATTGTATTCAGCCTAAGCATCAAAATCAATAGTTAACAAATATTAAGTAGTTCTTCATTTAAAAATTCCAATTAAAAATGTTTCGTAATTTTTTGGTTTTCAAAATACCTTACTATTATTATTTTATGGATTTTTAATATGCCACAACAGAGGTATACTTTACAACACGTTTCAATATGTTTAATAGCGAGGGTAATGAAATCTGCTAATGACAACAATAAGATTGTTATATATACATACGTATTTGGTTGTGTAGCACAACCACTAATATCTTTCAACGTGTGACACAATTGTTGTGTATAAAAGTAATTAGAATGTTATACTTCTTTTACTATTAAAAAACCATGTTTTTTATTATATTTTATATAAAATTTTTTTATATACAAAATGACATGATCTTAAACGTACAAAACCAATAAAGTGCTAGTACCATAATTAAAAATAAAAGTTAATGAAAGTTATGCTTCTATACATAGTAATAAGCAGTAATGTAGTAGTGTAATGTAATGTAAATATGATAATAAAGTTATACATATATAATTTTATATGCCGTTCTTAATTGTTGCAATAAAAAACATTACGATTAGTATATTTCTTATTCCAATTCAGCAATTATTATAAGAGAAATAAAATGTAAAAACAAAATTGCATATTTTTGGCAATTGTTCAAGATTATACCACCTCCTTCTTCTATGCATGTACGGTCGTTCGGACTTAGTTTCTAAGGATACGTATTCACGAAAAACTGTCGGTACCACTACAATGAATTCTGCCTGTAATCATTACGAGCCCATAACCGATTCGGTACATACACCGCCATGAGCGCACAACTATAGGCAGAATTGCAGTGATGCCGGTAGTTTCTTTGCCCATATCTCGGAAACTAAGATCGAGCGGCTGTTATATGTATAAAAAGTAGTTGTTCACAATCATGCCCCCGGTAATATATTCAAAAATCATTGAAATTGGTGAGGTTGGTATGATTCCGAACAATTACCATATTTTTCTATGATAAAGGAAATAATACGAAGTATTATCCAAACCATATGACTATACAAATTAAGAACAAATACTAATTGTATCAATATCAACAGGTATAATTGTTGAACGATATTAATGATTGCATAAATGTGATAACATGTGCGCGCGCGCGCGTGTGTATGCTTTATCTAGATCAAATGAGACAGATAGTACAGTAAATAATTTTCAGAAATATGAAAAAAAAGCTCATTTTTATAGTACTTTGTACGATACTCATCTCATTATTAATTATATTAAAAACAGATACTGTAAATAATACAAAATCGGAATTAAAGTATTCACAGAATGCAAGTTACACAAATAAAAATTCCAAAATTATAAAATTTATCATTGAACCAAAGTGTGATCCTAACTTCATTGTTTGGATCATTATGTCCTCTGCAGATAATCCTTTATACAGAACAGCATTGAGACGTGCATATCCAAGTGTAATGTTAAAAACTTTGAATGTCACGAGGATATTTTTATTAGGAATGCCTAAAGAAAGAAATATATTGAAATACATTTTAAATGAATCACAGATGTATAATGATTTGTTGCAAGGAGATTTCTTAGAAAATTATAAAAACCTTACGTTAAAACATTTGATGGGTTTAAGATGGGCATCAAGTAATTGCAGGTCTACTTTCCTGATAAAAACTGACAATGATATTGTGCTAAATATTTTTGAAACGCTAGAACTTTTACAAAAAAAGTCAATGCAAAAGGAAAATGCTATATCTGGATATGTTTTAAGGAAGATGAAACCAATACGAACATCAAATAATAAATGGTTTGTTACTGATGAAGATTTCTCAGATGATGTTTATCCTGATTTTCTCTCAGGTTGGTTTTATATAACAAACTTGAAAGTTGCACAATTATTAGTTCGTGCAAGTGAAAAGTTTAAAAACTTTTTCTGGATTGATGATGTATTTATTACTGGAATTTTAAGGGAAGAATGTGGTATTAAAATTGAAGAACTAAATAGTTTTTATGCAAGCGATTATAGGTAATTTTATATAACAACTAATACATAAAAATAAAGAAGAAGTTCCATTTGATTATTAAATTAAACTAAAATTTCTTTATTTGTTGTATTTTGTTAACTTTTCGGTTGTTTTCTTTTGGGGAAATATGAGAAATCGTTTATATTAAATTATAAATTATAGTAACTATCTTACTTCTCTTTTATTTTTCATTGAAAGGATAAATTAATTTTCACAGGTATTTGGAATGCTGTATACGAGGTAAAAAACGGAGGCTAAAATGTGAGTTTATTGCAGGGCCTGATGGAGGCAAAAAAGAATTACATATTAAATTTAAAGAATTTTCTGAATATTGCCAATCGAGCTGTTCTGAAAGATTGAAAGAACAATTAGTATCAAAAACTTGTGTAGCTGCTTATGAAGAAAAAGTAGATATTATAAATCCTAAAGTTCAGATTCATTATATATAAAGTTTGGAACGGAAGAAGAAGTTTGCAAAAAATTACTACTTTTATTATTATAAATATATTTATAATATTCCTTGTTTCTCAAATGAAAATAAATGTTTTCTAAGAACGTCTTGGATTATCATGTTATGGTGATACCATATATCATTGTTTTTAACTGTTACATTCATTTTTTTAATTGTTTAAAATTTTTGTTTCTCCACTTGCTGGATTATTACAAATCAAGAGACACAGTAATCTTCATAGTTTTAGGAAATGCATGTTACACTATGATAGTTGAATTATTATCTGTCTCTCATTTAGCACTTAATTTTAATAATAGTCATACATCGCTTTCAATAAATTTCAAGCCTGATTTCTGTTTAGGAAGAATTTTATTATATGGATGCTCCCAGATTATTTCAATAATTATCTTATTTTAAAATTTTCTTTTCCATTTCTTACTCATTTTTTGTAAGCTTATTAGTTATTTGCGCAAGCCAATAAAGTATTATAGACAAAAAGTCTCAATGATAAAAGCATTACTTCAAGAATTTATATATCTTTAATTGCAACATTACTTGAATGCAACTTCCATACACGCGCCAAAAAAGCTTAGTTCACATTATATAATGCTAAACTACAACCACACCAAAAGATATTATTGATTATTTTATAATATTTGGCTGAGGTCAATTATGTTCTTTTCTTACCCTGAAAATTAAATTTAGTAAGTATTTAAGAAATTAAATGGTATGAAGGCTAGTAATGACATAAATTTATATTTAGATCAATCTGTCAACATCTCGTTTTAAATCTATTATGCTGTCGTAAAACAAATTCACTGTTGAATTTATCTTAATTTCTTCTAGCCAGCGAAGTACTTTTAATTATAATATTATTGTTTTCTAAATTACATATTTATAAATACATATTAATTATACCTAAATATTTATCCGACATATACGGTACAAAATTTAATGTACATAATAAATAATAATAAATACAACAGTTCAACGCATTCATCGGGTATTAAAGTTACTTTGTAAACGAAAAAAGTTAAAATATTTTTGAAAATCAAATTATTTATATGATAAGATCAAATTTGTTTGTTTAAAAGTTAAACAGATCATATAAGAAATATTTGTTATTATTCCATAAAAAAACAAAGATATTTCAAAGTAAGATTACGTAAAGTTAACATTAAAGTTATAAGTTAAGGATTTATTTTCATAATTATACCTTTCATATTACAAAGTAACTTCTTTCTACGAAATTTTATAATACATTAAAAATTGACATACTTTATAATATAACACTAGACTAGAATCAGTACGAATTTCTAGTTAGGCTGTTTATCGTAATAAACGTAATATACATGTAATTTTATGTGTAATATGTAAGTTATGATGATTCTGATGATGATGATGATGATGATGATAATAATAATAATAATAATAATAGTAATAATAATAATAATAATGATGATAATGATATTAGGTATCCCATAAAGTGTTTTGTTCCAGCTTAAAATTATAGTATGTTTTATTACCATTTTATTAATTTTAGTTATTTACGCAGTCATTGTATAATTAAATGGTTACTTTGCTACTTTGATTTAAAAAAAAAAAAAGAAAAAAAAAAAAAAAAAAAAAAAAAAAAACAACAAAAAGAGAGAAAAAATTTACCATAGCATTAATGAAAACAGATAATAGTTAATGGAAGATTTAAAGAATATACAGAATACATTAAAATTAATTCTTATTAAATTTTTAAAGTATTCTTCGAATGTGATTTTCTTTATCTCAGATAGCATCAAGAAACTTTCCATTTTTTATATTAGTACATATTTCTAATGTAGTTGAACATTAAAATAAGGTTTTGTACAAGAGATGATATATAAATGCATTTTCGATTTTACAAAACATTATAAAATATCACCACTGTAAGTAAAAAAAAAAAGTAAAATGGCGTGATTTTTATATTTCTCAGCATTTAATCTTCTTTCACTGTACATCCATAAAACTTTTCTAATAAGAGTAATTTTGTCACAAATATGACGATTAACTATCATCGCTGAACTTCACGACTTCCTGGTTTCTTTACGAGATGAAAATCGTTTTATTTATCATTGGGGGAATATGGATATGATTTCAGCATGGTGATGCTCTTATCTACAAGAGTCGTAAAGTTCTAGAACAGGCTTTGTTATATGTTTTCTGGTTGTTGAATAAGAGAAAGAAATTCGTTCTAAATTTAAAGAATCTTTTCTACAGAGTTCAGCAAAGGAAGGCTTTAAAGAATGGTAAATGATCTTGAATAAGTTTGGAAGACCAACATATCAAAGGTCAATGACACTTTTTTTAGTTTAGAATGGTTTGCAAGCTAAATGAAAATATGTAGTTTATTTAAAAAATTAAAAGTCATCTTGAAATTTTATCTCCATTTAGCCAGTGCCGTGATATTATGTACATAATTGTATGTCCCCTTGAGGCGGAGTAGGTTTTATTTAATACCGGTATATAGATAAACTTTTTGAGATACCTAATGGAAAGTGAGTATGATAGTTGTGGATGTTTATTAGTCCTGTCTTATTTTAGAATTTCTTCTATTTCTACATTTACCGCTATTAGGCCATTCAGCGCAGTAATCAAGAAACGTTACAATAAACCTGTGTAAATAGACTAAATTCCATTGTAGCTAAAAGATGTTTCAATCATTTCATGTTAATCACGTGTGCTAACAATGCACATTTTATGTATTTTGTCTATTACATTTACATAAACATCCACAATTTAGAAAAATAATATTAAATAATATATAAGCTATAATGTTAAAAATAATAATGATACATAAATCGGTCTAGTACACTATAATAAAGCTTTATTTCAGAAACAGTTCTATATAAGAGATATTTTAAATAATAATTATATTTACACCTATTGATAAGAAATTTCATACAAACAAATCACAATATTCAGATATTATACGATCTATTCAATGTATGTACAGAGGTGCAGACTTATTTGCATATAAAATTTCTGAAAACAGTTCATGGTCAGTTGGTAAAATTTTGTGACACATGGATGCGCAATATATGTACATGCGCACAGTCTGCATATATATTTTGGAGATATAATACGATGATTATGTGCCACATATTATAATATGCTATGTGATAATATATTATAAAATCTCACCAACTGGTCAACTATTTACAGAAACATTATATAGAAATACAGCTCTACAAATAATGTAAGTCTGCGAAACTGCGTATATCTTAAGTAACTTCATACGAGCAAAGCATTCGAACCAAGCGTATTTTATACTTAAATAGAAAGTCTCATAAGCTCTAGCAATTTCAAGTTATTCCCTCAATCAGCCGTCATTGGCAAGTTTATTTTAATCAAAAAAATTTTCTCACCATTTTCCTAAAACCAGTGCTCTTTTTCTCCTTTTTCTTTGATATTGACGTCACACTACTACTTCTAGATTCATCACTTTGATCCATTAACAGACCGTTAGTAGTTGTATCACCACCATCGGTATGAACTTTTTCTGAAGACAGTTTTGAGGGAATATAACTTACTTGTACAGTCTTATCATTAGAATCACGCGAATTCTTACTCCATTCTCCATTCACATCATTTGAATAAGCTTTTCTTTTCTTTCTTGTACTTAAAGCTGTCTTCATAAAGGAAGATGTTACACTTAGTCTTGTGTCTTTTAATATGCCACTAATGTTTCTGGAATTTAAGAGATCTTCAGATTCCATGACAGTTTGTTCACTATAAGCAATTCTTTCTGGATATATATCTGCTGATAATGAATTCAATTCATTTGAATTGTCAGTATATGAATTATTTTGCTCAGAATTTTTAATGGAATCTGTCTCAGAGTTATCAGCACATGATAAGTTGTACATCAGTTGTATATTACTCTCTGCTTTGTGAACATTATCGTCGTGCGAATTAATCATATTTTCTGGGGCAGATTTAAGCCTTTTACAAACCTGTTTTGGGGCATCAATTGTATGCAACACTTCAACAGACGAAGCAATTTTTGGTGTTATTTCCATTTCGTGTGTAACATCTGTCGAAGTTGAAGTTCTGTACTGTGTATTTGGACATATCTCTATATCATTATTTACATTTGTTTGATCACCAATCAAGGTGATTGCCTTTTTACGTTTCCTCTTCTTTTCCTTCTTCGTTTCATTAGATTTACCAATAATCATTAATTCGCGGTATGTACCTGTAATGTGAGAAGCTATTTCGCTTGGTCGTCGTTTTTTCGGTTTCTTCGTATGTGAATTATAGTTTTCTGCACTTTTACGCCGCGTTATGTCTTTGTCTGACTGTTGCTTCTTCTTAACTTCAACTCCTTTATTGTTATTTCCCCAACAGTACATTAAAATTAAATATATCATAAAAACTTCGGAGCATATTAACAACATATGTTGACCTATCATAGAGATTTTTCCGTGCCAACTATCACGATCATGTAGAAGATTTTTCATCGAGTTGGAGAGATTAACGATTTTTTCTTTTAAAATAGAAATTTCTTCTGCCCTTTTTGATTCACGTTCGTCTCTTTTTCGCGTTTCTTCACTCATTGCTGAAACCGTGCGTTCAAGAGATCTTTGCATTTCTTCAACCTGTTTCTTATATCGACGACTTAATTCTTCCAAGTATTGTCCACTCAAAGACATATTTCTTTCTAATGCCTAACAATAATAAAGAGTCCGTGTGTGTATGCGTGTATGTATATATATATATATATATATACGTATGTATATACGTATATACGCATATATGTACATATATACATATAGATATATATTATATATTTATATATTATATTAGCATAAATATGTACATAACAATATGTACCAAGAGCACAGAGCATTATTATATATAACAAAGAGATTTCATCTAACAATATGTTTATTGCATTTCAAAACTAGCAAGATTATATTGCACAATTTCTATTCTTTTTGTCACATAATAACAATTAGAATTATTAATTTGATAAGTAACTACATACATACCTTGATTCTATTAGACAGTCTTAGGAAAACAGATTCTTTTTGCGGCATGGTATTTGCCGTTGACTGAGTCACTGAAGCACTTGCAATAGGACCATTTTGAATATGGGCTGATTCTCCTTCTAAATCCTTTAGATCAGATAATAAATTGTCAAACGTTAAAGAATCTTGAGGAGGTAACTTAATTTCTTGATCTAAAATCTCTGTTTGTTCTTGTTTCCCTTCTTGATCCAGACGTCCCATTTTCTCCACTTTATTTGGTACACTAGCAAATTCCAACGGTTCCATGTCTGATATTGCATCATCATTTGGAAATTCGTTGCTGTCACCGGTAGTTATTGAGACAGAAGCAGTTGTCTGAGGTGAATTTTCGATAGAAATACTAGGAGTTATAGATGACTCTTCGGAGGCCTTTAAGATTGGAAGTTGTTCAATATTTAAAGATACAGGAACAGTTGTTAGTACTTCAGCCTGAATTGTTTCCTCAATTTCTAAAATCGGTATCGACGTTTCATTCTTAATTTCTTCTTTTCCAAAAGTTTTAGCAGGCTTTATCTGTGAAGCTATACTTTTAGAACTGGAAGAAATCTCGACAGGTGTACTAGAGAATATGTTAGTTTCTTCACTAGATGGTTCCTGAATACCTTTTCTAGATTCTTGAGAAGTTATATCAACATTTGAGGTCAAAGCATGTGTAGCTGATGTGTGTTGAAATGTATCACTATTATAATCTTCTTTGTGTTTGTGTGATATATCTTCTTTAATAACCTCTTTGAAATTATTAAATGGTATTTCATGGCTTGTATTCATTACCACTTTACGTTCTTTTATGGCTAATACATTGCAAAGCGCCGCAATATATTCAGATTTAAGTATAGATGTTATAAATGCTAGCTGAAAATTCTTACTTGAACCAAATCCTTCATTAAGTTGATCATGTTTTTCCGTATCTTTTACATTTTCATTATTTCCTCTCGTCTCCTTTTTTGCGGAAGTTTCAACTCCGACACCATGAATTTCACATAGTCCGCTTTGTCTTAAAGTTCTATTCACCAGATCAATTTTAAGCAATTCATTTAATTGCTTTTCCCTACAACTAATTAATTGGAAGATTTTTGCAAATTTTTGATCTGAGCAGCTATCACAAAGGATGGTATATCTTGGTGTGGTACAACTGATAAAAGAGTTCTCAAGGATATTACCACTGTCTATACTTTGCTGGATTTTCGTGATGTTGTTATAGGTTAAATCACTTGATTTTACTAATACCTCGGCTGCTTTTTTCATAATGCTCAATACAGCATCTCTAGCGCTGCCAAATAAATTTCTTGGTGGTTCACCATTTTCAACATCTAAAATCTCCTCTTCATCACTGTCTTCGTCGTCGTCTACATTTGTATGCGACTCTCTCGGGATTTGATTCTCTGTTTCTGTTTCGAGAACCTCGAATTCACTGGTACCATAAGCACGAAATAAAGAAATAGGACAAAAATGTTCAGATCCATAATAGGTTTGAAGTTCTACTTTTATAAATTTCCCGAAAAGATGTGGTTCTAGAGCAAAACTTTGAATATCCTTTACATTTTTTGCAGTAAACTGACCAACCGGACTCCAATCTCTTGTAGGGAAACGATCGCTAATATACACTGAAAAATCTTTTGGCGACGAACTAAAAAGTTCAAAATTGGCCAATTCGATCTTCTTAGCTTGAATCGCTTCACAAAGTTCTACTACAAACCATATACGTGACGTACATGTATTAAGCATATATTCATCTCGGGTGGAAACTAAAACGCTTCCAACACTTCGTGCTTCTGGATTTGCTGCTACGAGTTTTGCACCACAATCTGGAGAAGCATAATTTTTAGAACGAACTTTCATTCCACCAATTCCTCGTGTTGGTGTCCCAGAATTCTGAACAGAAGCATTTGGATGTGCTACAAAACAGGTAATTACTGTTTTATAATTAAAAACAAATTTATAATTAAAACGATGAAAATATTATTTTTTCGATTATAATATTTGTTGCAATGAAATTATTTTCACAGATACTATATGAAAAATGAGACACATTTTGGACTAATTTTTGCGCAACACGACAGCACTATTGTTGAGTTTATAAATAGAACTCACTTTTTTTCCTTTCAGCTTCCTCTAATCTTTTTTGTGTCCATTCACTGAAAGATGGAATATCTTCATGTGGATTTGAGGATCCCACAGTTACAATTCCTTCACCAAGTACAACTGCAGCAGCATCATCTCTATTTTCTCCCCCTAATCTAGCTTTAGCATCAGTATCACTTAATTCTGAGGTTGTTGCAAATGTCCCATCAACTTTAGATATCTCATCGGGAAGTACTTTAACAACACTTTCTTCAAGCTTCAACTCTGGCCCATCAGTGGTAATAGAAGCTTGTTCAGCCCTTACTACAACCACTACCTCAGATGTTTCCTCTTCCCCAACTAAATTTGTCATTAACAAAGATTCTTCCTCAAGACTATTTGTTGTTTCATTACGCGTTTCAGTAATTTCATCGACGATAGATGGTGATGGTGTTTGTATGCTAGATGACGTCTCTTCCTGTACTTTCTTTATTTTTTGTCTTATATTTCCATTTTTTGTCAATATAGATGATTTTTTTGGAAATAATCTAGATTTTGAAAACTCAGAATTAAGCTTTGATTCTGCTAAACTTTGAAGTTCTGCCACAGATGTATTCACCGATGTTAAAACTGTTGCTTCCTCATTTTCAGAAATTCTGCAAAGAAGAAAACTGAATGCATATATACTTGTAATATATTTATGAAAAATTGCTTTAAATAAGGCGATCAACATAATTTTAAAATGCATATGATTTTATAGCTTTGTTCTAAGAAAGAATTAGTTAGTTAAATAAAAGACTGTAGGTTAGGAAATAATTATTTCTATTGTTTAAGCTAAAAATTTCTGGCATCTTTATTTTTAGTAACAACTTAGGTTTAAAATTTTCGTTGTAAAATATTTATGTTTAATGACAGAAAAGTATTTAAATTAACTTTTCACTTTCTGACGTAGTGAATACTTCATATAATGAAGGTTCAAGCTTATTCTTCTGAGCCAAAACATACTAGAAACGTATTTTTAACGTTCTTATTCTTCTTTTGTATTTGCCAACGATATTTTTATTATACACATATAACTCTTTATACGTTATAGGTAAAACATTTTATTGAAAATAAAACTCGTACAATGATCATAATCGTACATCGGTTCAGTCACAATAACACATTTATAATAATCATCATTATTAATTATATAAAATATGTTTTCTTGGATAGATATTTTTATTATTTTCATCCTTACATTTTTTACTTCTTATCATTTCCATTTCAAATTACGCATTTAATGCAATCACTGTGTGTCTTATCAGCTATTATCTTATCTTTTATTTTAATTGTCAGGCAAAGATTATTAATTATGCCTCGATATACATAATTCTTTTTATTTTAAGCATAATTTTGATAAGGCTACTGAAAACTAAAACATTTCATGTATTGTGCCACAATACTTTTTATGTTACTAAATTTTCATCATTTCAATACCTTAAACATAATAATGAAAAGACTTTATTACATATATTATACATGAAAGTATGACTTAATAGATATATAAGTTAATTACGATTTTCAGCATAACATAGCAATACATAGTGAATTTAATGAAACTTAATTAAAGACTGGGCTCAAAATATTATTTAGTATTTTAAGTACCAGCATGTATTTATTACTTATAATTCTTAATCAATAGATTAGATCTCTTATATTTTATCTTCAACATTTTGTAAATGATCCAAAAAAATAAACATAAAGTGTAAATTTCTTTCTTTAAATGATAATAAATTCAAGAATTTAAATATTATTTACTATATTATCTTATTTTCTAATTTATTGATTTACTAACTACTGAGAACTTGCAAAATTCCTTCACGTTTAAGTGCAAGCTTCAATAACTTTAAATTTTGTAAATTTATACTGTTCTAAATGCAACATTATTAAAACAAAAATATTTTTAGTTGCAAATTATTCATAAGTAAGTATTAGAAATATTAGTCTATACATAACGTATATAAAGTTGACATTTCACAGCTTTATGCAATCAAATGTAATAGGATTTTTCTGCGTTATGTTGACATAATAAAAACTTACCCCTGAGATAAATTAGGTTGTTGAGTAAGAGTTTCCGCTACGATATTTGAATCTTTATAAGGATTCTCTTTCTTTCTTGCATCGCCATTTATAACTGTTTCAAAGCCAGCAGATTCTTCAATATATTTTTCCTAAATTTTTATAGATGAATTAGATATTTCTACATAACTAGAAATTTCATAGAATAAGAAATAATGTAATAATTATCAATAATGTCGCAATTTATAACATATTTTTAATTTTTAATTCTTACACGATAATAATGATCTTTATAATCGGTTTCTAATTTGCTTAGATCATGTAGTTCCTTAATTGGTATAGTGGATGCGTTTAGGTCAATAATTTCCATATTATTTAATGTATTATTATCAACAGCATCAGAAGTTTCATTCATTTTAAGGGATAAGTGATAATTGGTTTGTGCATTTTCAGAAGCAACTATGATGAACAGAAGTGCACTGTAAATAAAAAAGGAAGATATCATATATTAAAAAGGAGAAACTGTATATTATTTCGAAACAATGTATTTTTATATGAAATGAAATATCCAAAATTGAAACTTAAAGCTCTTATTAATATTATTATTATTATTATTGTTATTGTTATTATTATTATTGTTATTGTTATTATTATTAAATAAACATATATATAATATATAAGGATACATATATTCTAAACGTAAACAATTGTAAACTCAGTCCTTCTTCATGTCCAAAAGGCTGAAAAATATTGTCTATTATTGTTATTATGTTCTATTCTAGATGTATTACAAATTTAAGTGGTACGATAATTTCTTTCTTCCCAATTAAAACAGCCAGTTACCTAAACATTGTATCACACAAAATTTATACAAGTTCAAATGATTCGTAGTTCTTCAATTTTCCAGCACCTGTCTGTATGTCTTTTTTTAATTAATAAGTAATCCTGAAATCGTGAAAATTATATACGTGTAACAAAAAATTGTTATTTACTGTTCTATAAACAAGAAGTTAATGAAGGTATTTTATTGTACAAACTCAATATGCAATCTATTTATAACATCGCAAACAAATGTTTGCAACTGCATTTTGTATAACATTTTTTTTATTATTAATTATACTTCCATGATATATAAGAAAAAATGATGAACACCCTGTTACACATTCTTATAAATCAAATGTTTTTATTTTAAAATAGTTTTATACATTATGAAAATGATATATCTGAATATGATCATTTTGCACAATGCCTTATAATTTAATTACAATAATGTATTATAAATAAGTAACAAAAATATTGAATGATAGTACAATGTTAATATATGTATATATATATATATATATATATATATATATATATATATATATATATATATATATATATATATATATATATATATATATATATATATATATATATATTTATGAGAGAATATATAATTTATTATTTATATATATATATATATATATATATGAGAGAATATATAATTTATAATAAAATATAAATATTAAAGTAATGATACCTTATACTTAAATTTTTTACAAAATTTACATTAATTTATAAGATAATAAGAAATTTTATTGAAAATATAAGTAAATATACATATATTCATTTGATGTATTATATTTTTATATACGCTTTTATTTTATATACTTCCTTCACGAAGTTATAATGTATAGAACATTAAAATGAATTATCTTTTGACAAGTTAATAGAAATTTGTACTTTTTGAATTGAAATTATGGATATAAATTCTTTCTATATTCTATATGTGTCAAATATTGTTAATTCGTATACATTATGGTGTTCTAAATATCAAATCTACTAACAAAATATTGTAACCTTGTGTAACGCTAGTTAAAACACTAGTTATAAGGACAATTAATAGTAACCTTATACTTTTTATTATTTTTGTGCGTTTAAATAAAACATACCGGTTAAACAATATGTTACACTAGTACTATAAAAAGTTCAGTGCATAACAAGGTTGTTAGTAATTTTATATGCACATGCATGTAAATTGTTGATAAAAGAGGAAGAAGAAGTGCTTACCTGGAAGCAACTGATATAAAAAGTAACGTCCAATACACGCACGTTATACAAATCTTCATCTTCTTAAATGCTCACATTACTCTTCAGAAAATTCCTCTGTCAATAGATAGATATTTTCATAAATATGAAAACATATCACGACTTTACTACTATACTATCATTACTACTGCCGTTACTGTTATCACCGCCACTACCACCATCTTTATAACCCCTTTTATAACCATCAGTATCACCACCACAGTTATTACACAGTAAAAATCTGACGTGGTCAAATTAGGATGATTTTGACATAAAAATAATTGAATTATCCATAACTTCGTTATATATCATTTTGTCGTGCTGTAATTTCAATCACTTTGTGTAAAATTTCTTCTAACAAATAATGCAATTTTGAAAAGTACGACAGTACACTTCGCATCAAAAATCTTTCTACGTGTAACGAAAACAGCTGATTCAATTAAAGCATGTGTGTAGGTATCTTAACACTAACCTATTGATCCAATGACTTTTTACAATATGATCTCGAGTAAATAGTGTACAAATAAATAATGTTCAAGCAAATAGTGTTTTTGAATATCTTGAATAAAAATTTGAAAAAACAACTTATTTTGTCGTAATATTTTTAACTGAAATTTTATACAAAACTATACTATTACATGTAGATATCATAAATAATGTAAATAGCTAAACTTTACTTTGGCGAACATAAAATTGTTGACTATATATATATATATATATATATTTATTTATTTATTTATTTATTTATTTATATTATGATAGCTTTCATTACGTAGAATCCAAAAATTCAAGTCATAACCTTAGGAATTTAACGATTCAGAAGTTATACATATGTAAAATTGAGCGTTTTAAGCGTATTTAACACGTTACTTCGACGCCATATTAGCTTCTATCTATGATTCGTCCAATAAGCGGAATTGCTGGCTGTAAATAAATGCCATAGGTATAAGTCCATGACAGATGCACATAGGTGGCTACCATTTTGCGGCGGGATTTTGAATCGTAAGTATTGGATTAGGTTTGAATTGATTTGAGATATCTTTTATTAGGTTCCTTTACTTCTATAAAAGTTTATAGAAGTTTAGTTCAATGCTGATCCGTGCGAAGCACAGCGGTTATAATTATATAAAGAAATCTTGGCACTCGTGCACCGGGAACATAGAAAAACATATATGGTTGAGTCGTGAAAAATCAATATGAAAGACAAGAAGAGTCACAATCTGCGCATGCGTAATATGCTATGAATATTTCACAGAGCAGTGACACTTTACTCATCTGTATCTGTCTTGTAGAACGAGAACCTGCTGGTCTTCCGTGTTAATTTTTCACGACTCAATTTTCGGACGATTTCACTTGGCGAGTGTCAAGACCCGTTTACATAATTGTTGATCGTGGCGTCGAGACTTGTTTATATGATCATGGAGCGGAGTACGGACCAATCAGATGATTGATAGAAGCTAATAGAAGCAATATGACTGTCCTGTAAAATAAGTTAAAACGCTTAGCTTTACTAATGAGAATTTCTCCTTTGGTGTTACATATTCATCATTCTTAAATCGCTGGATTCTTCAAGTTAAGACTGATATTTTTTGACTATTAAATGAGAGGAAAAAAAAAAAAAGAAAAAAAAAAAAGAAAAAATGATTTCATGTCCACTGAAATAAACTGATACATTTAATACATATCCTTTGAGAGCTGTCTTCAAATTAGAATTAACAAAAATTGCATCTTCCGGTCAATTCCCGTAGCATCCAACATCTATCACTGTGAAACAATAATTGTGATCAATTAATCCCGAAGCTACAATAGTGTAGTTGCGATTGGCCTGTCACTAAATGACAACATGTTCTCCATCTAAAGCTCCTATACAGTTTGAATAGTTCTACCTTGCGTGGTATGATTTTGCAATGTTCATCCAATCATTTATATTTTTGTATACCTGAAACAATGAGATATCTTGTTTCAAGAAATAGAATTGTTACATGAGTACATATGAATGGCAATTGTTCAACAAGGAAAGATGGTACTGCTTTTGAAACACATGCAAAACCAACATCCGCGAAAATAAAGAAAAGAGAGAAAGATAACCAATTTTAATAAACGACGTGCCACATCGATTGAAAATGATGTTAAAGCGTTAAAGGATATTTCCAATAACCAGAAATCTGATAAATTTGGGACGTTTGGAAATTCTATTGCAATGCAGCTACAAACGTTGCTAAACGAGATGGCAATTAAACTATAACAAGATGTACATAACATGATGTCAATTATGTGAACACGTTTAAATTATATACAATCATTGTCTCCATCTGCCTCTACCTGTAGCATTATTCCATCACTTTGAAGAAAACAACATAGAAGACACAGATATACAAAAACAAATATCAAACATTCGAAATCTTTTTTTTTTCAAATTGATTACCTTGTAAATTTAAAAAATTTCTATTATGTATGATAGTGTCCAAAAAAAAAAAAAAAAAAAAAAAAAAATGAAATTAAATAATTATTGTAATCCAGTGGCTTTCAATGACTGCTTAAAAATGTTGACGGAATCCTTTTTTATTTACTTGAATATATTCTTCTAATGAGATACATATCGCATCCTTGAATAAAATCTTAGATATAGAACATTTTGGCACTCTATTATATGTATATATATATATATATATATATATATATATATATATATATATACATATATATTATAAACATATAAGAATTGAAGAAACTTTGAGATTCATCCAAAGCAAGTTATATTCAAACTTTCTTTTTACATATTCTTCTGGTTATTTGAAGTTATTCACGATTTATTATTTCAAAGACAACCCAAAAAGCATTCGCTGCGGCCACTTCGTCGCACACCATATTTAAATCTAAAATAAATAAACTTTGAAACAAATAACTGTATCTTAATAGTTAATTGCGAATTAAGGGAACTTTGAACTGTTACCATGTTTGCATTTTGGACACAGAGCTTAGTTTACTATCATTGTTTGGTCTATTTATTTCAGATTTTAACAAAACGCGACTTATCTATGATCCAATAAGGAAAATTCTAATAAATAATATTAATAATAACTGTTCTTATTAGAGTTTATCACATAGCAGAGCGAGGGATTTATGCTTTGGCAATGTTCTTTTCTATTGAAACAGAGGTAAATATGCAAATTAGAGAGTGATTATAGTTACCGTTAATACATAATTTCGACATTTAGTCAATATTTCATTATAATTGTATCTGTTCGTTGCTTCATTAACAACACTTTATAATCTGAATTTGACGCGGAATAGTTCACGCAGTGTTCAATAGAGGGAGTATGCTACAGGATACAATGTCATGACAACGATAATCAACTGTTGCGACATTAAAAGTCATGACTTTTAATGCAGCGTGTAAACGTACCTTTAATGCTTCATCTTAAATAATTTGAGACATATTATAATTTTGCTATTAAACAGTTTATATCAGCTATGTATTACTATTTCATTAAATTTTGGAATAAAATATCGCAATCCTCTTTTTTTTAAAATTTTCTTATACATCTAGAGTACGATAATTCAGTTTAGAGTTTAAATTAAGTTGAAACTGAATTGGCTTTCGTGAGCAATTTCAAGCGACTATTTGAGTTTACTGAAAACTTCATATATGGGCAACGGAGATTTAGAATTTTATCAATATTATCTTACAATATCATCATGTTATTAATAAGGTATTGTGCGAATTATTGTTAATGATCTTGTAATAAAAATATTTCCGAAGGAATTTAATTTTATTCACTAGTTTACTTGTATTCATCTGTAGTAAATTCACTGCATAACCTTTAATCCTTGATAACTAATATTATCCTAGTGTATAAAATAAACATATATCAACTTTTTTTTTACAGAATACATATCTGTCATTTATTAGGATTCATCTGAATATGTATTATGTTCAACTGCGTATACTGCCACGATTGCAGGCTTAATATTATTTATTAGTTGTCTATTGAATTATGGCTGTACGTCGAGGAAACAGAAACTTGAAATTGCAGGTCTCCGAAGAGACACCTGTGCCTGTGTACGTAATATTATTATTTTGTTAATCTATTATTATAACAGCAATTTATTTCTGTTAACACTACATAAATATATTCTTATGAATATAAATGTGAGAAACGTATATCCAAATGAAAAAATATATCATAATATGTTAAGACTGTTCTGCTTTTTAATAAATTACTTTTTCTTTGATAATCGTTCAACTTTCAGTAATATTATATAATAAGTTGATAATAACTTTTATACATTATTATAGCACTCCGCCAAGAAATTTGGATAAAAGAACTACAATAACCATAGGTGATAAAACATTTGTAGTAGAGGCGGATGATTTAGAAACAATTTGTATCCTTGGACGAGGAGCATACGGTATTGTGGATAAAGTACGGCACAAACAAAGTGGTACTATTATGGCAGTGAAGGTATAACGTATTTTTATGAAGAAATCATATTAATATATTTCTTATGTGTTTGTAATTAAGCTGTTTTATATATCATTATAGAGAATAACCGCAACAGTTAATACACAGGAACAAAAGCGTTTACTTATGGACTTAGATATTTCGATGCGTAGTTCAGCATGTCAGTATACGGTACAATTTTATGGAGCATTGTTTAGGGAAGGAGATGTTTGGATATGTATGGAAGTTATGGATATGAGTTTGGACAAATTTTATACAAAAGTATATAAGCATGGTCGTGCCATTCCTGAAGATATTTTAGGGAAAATTGCTTTTGCAGTAAGGAGAAACTGAATGACTATAACAAAAAACTTACTGTTTATTATAACGTCAATCATAATTATAATTTTAAAAATGTTTACAGGTAGTAAGTGCGTTACATTATCTGTATTCACAGTTACGGGTGATCCACAGGGATGTGAAACCTAGTAATATTTTAATTAATCGAAAGGGAGAGGTCAAGATCTGTGACTTTGGTATATCTGGTTATCTTGTGGATTCTGTTGCTAAGACTATTGATGCCGGTTGTAAACCATATATGGCTGTACGTAACTTTCTAACATAGATTATAACATATCTGATCCTGTCTATTCAATAAATTCTCCATTGTAACCTTTCTTTTAGCCAGAAAGGATAGACCCGTCGGGTAACCCTTCACAATACGACATCAGGTCTGATGTTTGGTCGTTAGGTATATCCCTTGTTGAACTAGCAACAGGAAAATTCCCCTATGAATCTTGGGGTACGCCTTTTGAACAATTAAAACAAGTTGTAAAGGATGAAGCACCAAAGCTGCCAGCTGATAAATTTTCGGCCAATTTTGAAGAATTTATCAATAAATGGTAAATACAATTGTTCGTAATATTATTTTAAATCCATTATGTACAGTTCAATTAATAATTGTTTTTTCAGTTTAATGAAAGATTATACTGCCCGTCCAAATTATAATCAATTACTGAAACTTGATTTTATCACAGAGCATGCCAAAAAGGACATAAATGTTGCTGAATTTGTTGGAGAAATTTTGGACCTACCTGAAGTTGAGTAATCAGCATAGTATATAAATATTTTTGACATGGTGTGTTACATGATCTTTAATGTAACTTCGTATTATGTATCGAAGTTACATGATCAGTTCTCTATATCTTCATCAGTCATATTATTCACTCATACATACGCACGCTACAAGTAAATTAAAGTATAGCGTAAGACATAATACGTGTAACTTTTGTCTAAAAATCTATGTCTTCAAAAGTTCACTTTCTTGTTTGTTCAATATCTAACCTATGTATAATTCTCATTAATAATTTCTTTCGGATTAGTAACTATTCTTTAAACAGAGAGCAAACCCATGTAAATAATATACAAATATTTTCTCACATATAACAATAGATTGTTATTGTAGTAATGTAGTAAATAAAATTTAAATTATAAATACTTGATTGAACTAAATATTATATATATATATATATACAACACGTGCTCTACATAACGTGATTCTAATGATAATAAATTAGTGATATTAATATAAATAACACGTACAACTACTGAAAAAATATTTACTTACAAGGAAAAGTTATGTAAAAAATATCCACCCTTTTGGAAGAATTTAAATAGAAAAAATATAGAGCTAATTACATTTGCCCATTTATATATACTGTAATAATGTAACGGATATTGATCGATAATAAATATAATTGTGAAACATATTGCATATTATAAAGTGTAGGTCAGTACAAAAGCTTTATTGTAAGCACTGAGGAATGAAATAATTTTTTAATTAGTGTAATAATAGAGTAAAATAATAAGAAATCAGTGTGTTATTTTACTGAGTATAACATTATTCTTATAACATATATCAATAAAAATTAATTTTGTTTTCACTAAGAAATCTTCGAAGAATATGCATCACATTTAGAAGATATTTTTCCATATTAACGAAGGTGTTTATGAAATTTTAATTTGTATACAAATAATATATAAATCATAAAATTTTCATACTTTTTCTTTATACACACACACACACACACACACACACACACACACACACACACAAACAACACGTTCACTGCCACGCGTGTTTTCAAGGAAATCTCCGTCAGGCCACGCGTGCCGCATTACCAAGCGTTCTCCGTTAGGTACTCCCGTCGATATTTTACTAATGCGAGTCGCTCAAGTGATGGTCTCAAGAATGATCTCTCGTTTCGTTTGTTCGCAATATTAAAACCATTAGCTGTTGCTGAATGTAATGAAGGAAAGTGTATGGTACAGAAAACTTGGCGTTCAACTCCTTCTGGAAATTTCTGTTGTAAACGCTTTGACGGTTTACAAAATTGCAACAAGAAAGGATATAAATATTAGAATATTTAGAGAGTTATTAGGATGCAAAATTATTAGGATTGCCTGAAAATACAAAAAATCTTTGTCTTCGACGGAGTTAGCATAATATCGCTGTTCGAAAAAAAGATTTCGGAAGAAGCATTAGACGCGCATGCAGATAACATATGTTATGTAAATAAAAGACGTCGAATGGACCGAACAAAGACAAGAAAGTATTTAGAGGAAACAACAACTTATTGTCCAAATTGTCCCGACCAACCTCAGCTATGTATATAATGCTTTAAAGTTTTACATTCTAAATAATCGTTTTAATAAACCATTTTCGTATTACTTTTATAACAATTCAATAATTTTATTATTTCCTCTGGAATATCTTTTCAAATTCTTACGACGATCGTTCGCAAATAGTCAAATAAACGACATCAGAATGCGGTTGTCGTGGCAGACAACGTGACAATGTTATCAACATATATAATATTATTTTATTTTATATTAAGTCCTTAATCCTTTGAACATTACACCATTTCTTTTTAATTATTCGTTGTTGAATATCGTCATGAATATAATATATACATGCATATATATATATATATATATATTAGTATACATTAGTAGCCTATGTATATAATATACAAACATAATCGTATCCGATGAAGTAAAACAAATACATTTATTAATACATTTTACACAAAACATCTTAATGGATAAAAACAGCTGAAAGCTTTATTACATATTACAAATAATATTAACATGATTATATTGTGTTTCTGACTTTACATGCGTACAAGCATGGAAATGGGATGAAGGCATCGGGTAAAGCAAGTATATATAAATGTTCTCTCCTTCCTTTAACATGATTTTTTTTACATGATAAAATTACATAATATTACATATGCACATGTATAATATGGCAGATTTAAATATATTAGTACAATTTATATTTTTAGCTTGCATATAGTTTAGTTTTTAAGAGATTGGTGTCATTAGGTTCATTCCTTTACATTCGAGAGCTATCTTTACGCCTAATACAAATAATCCAATGCTCTTAATTACAGACCTGTAAATGAAAGATTATGTGTATATATTTGTAATTAATATAATCTTTATTTAATTAGGCATACGCTGAACAAAGTTATATGTTTATAAAATTGACTCGAAGGTTATATACAACACAATGAAACTTTATTATTACATACCATTTAAAAGAATCATAATAAACATTCTTTGCGTATTTTACAACAGATGCCATTGTGATCTTTATTTTTGTTAAGATAAATCTTCACTTGTTCAATTGTTTCTGTTTCTGGCAAAGTATCTAATTGAATTAACATGAAATTATATATAGTACCGGATGATGTGCAAGCTTAAAGTTATTTCTAATGTAATGTATATACGCGAAGATGATGCGTATTGTCAGGTATTACAAAGATATTGTTTTCTAATAATGCTATATTACACTGTACGAGCAATTTTGTATAAATAATGTAATTTTTAAATTAATTCGATAAAGTTATAATTAGTTATAATTCATTTTCAAAATCAATTTCGTAGTTTTATGAAACTCTATTTATATTATAAAAATAGGCGTGGAGTAAGGAATATTTAATAAACGATTTTGCATTTTACGTACGTGAATTAAATCAAGCAATGAAAATGATTTAACACTACAATTTTTATTTTTCTATATTAGTATGTTGGCAGTATGTATATAGATTATTACACATTGCATTACACAAGGAGTAGTTCATATAGAATGAAGTGAAGTGCAGTGCGGACTGCGGGGTTTCGGACAGTGCGGTGGAAGTTGAATAAGATTCAAATGGCTTGATGGTAAAAAAAGTTAAGAAAGGTATACAAATTTTATTCCTTATCAATTTTATTTAGTTTGATTATCAAAATGGAATAGCTTTTTTACTATTATTATATTTTTCTCTATATATGGTGAAATGTATTTATTTGTCTTTCTTTGATGTTTGTGTATCCAATGCCATTAAATTAATGTCGCTATCCATTATTATTCACATTTTTAATTATTCGAATGAAATATATATTTTTATGTTTGTAGCTCTTTTTTCTTGATGCAATCGAAACGAGAAGAAGGGTGTCAGATTATTTTAGGATCATATGAAACAAGCTTTTCTGATTTAAGAAACTGTGGTATATAAAAAAAATCTGTGATATATTAATATATTTGACAGCAGTAATCATCTTATGAATGTGATGATTTTGGAAGGAACAAAATTTATTTAATAACATGTTAGAGGACGGATATAGTACCAATGTTCTGTGCGCATTGTTTACCATATTTTTCATACTTATGTTAAATTTCTTCCGATATCTTGTACAAGAGCCCCATATTCATATCAGAGATGTTACCAAAGAGCATAATTGGAAATCCATAAGAAGGGAAACGAAGGTATGTGTCTGTGCATGTTTTATATATTAACAAATATATTGCTTATATGCGTATATCTTCATTTATATTTGGCAAGCTTCGTATTTTATAATTACAATATTATATATAACATAATTACAATCCTCTCGTTTTTAGCATAAATATGCAAATGTCAATATGAATGTACTATTGATTACAGAAATACAAAATTATTGGTAATTAATGATTATGTTTTGAATGCAATTTGTTGAGTATGAATTAATTGAAATAAATGATCTGCTGATCATTTTGGACAACATTAATTTAGACTGTTAAATATAAAATTTATTTAAATTATAACGTGTGTGTATATAGGTATATAAAAGTTACAAATATTGCTTTTATCTGTAGGCATATTATTGTAGCATTTGTGAAAGCTTGTTGTTAAATATTAATGGTTTGATCTGTGATTCGTGTGGTGTTTGTGCGGATCCTACATGTGTCAAGATTGCAGATAAGCAATTAAAGTGCAAACTTATTACTGTAAACGCGAATGAACCAATGAAGCACCATTGGATAAAAGGTACGTTTTATCCTCTCATGTTTCTATACTTTATGAACAATGTATAAAAATTACATTATTACTTGTTTCTAAATATTAGGTATTACATAAATCATGTACTAAATTATTTAAATTAAATTATGAAGTTATTTAAGTTAATCTCTGTCTAATCATTTCACATAAGGTAATTTAGCTCTAAATGTTATATGTGAAATATGTAATGATGAATGTGATGTGGAACCCGGACTAACAGATTGGTGGTGCTGTTGGTGTCAAAAATGTGTCCACGATAACTGCAAGTCTAAGCTTTCTGCAGTATGTTTTTTCTAAATATTTCTTACAGTTGCTTATAATCTATAGGAATGATTGATTACTTATTGTTATCTTTTAAATTCTGTTAGATATGTGATTTTGGTAAATTTAAGTTAATGATAATTCCACCAAGTAGTTTAAATCTACGAAGTACTGTAAGACGTAGATTATACCTTTGTTCGGTTATACCCCCAAATTGGCCCCGGTGGAATCCTCTTATAGTTGTTGGTATGTTAGCACAAGAGAATTACAACAATGTTATAATAATATAATTATACATTGTACGTGTATGTATGAAATTTAATTTTTTTACAATCAGAATTTAGTTTATAAAATTTATTTTCAGCCAATAAAAGATCTGGTAATAACGATGGAGCAGAAATCTTGTCTCTGTTTAGAAGGTTATTAAATCCTGCACAGGTTGTTGATTTATCAGAGCGTGATCCAGTCGCTGTTTTAGAATGGTGTCGCCTACTTGGGAAAGTAACATGTACAGTCCTTGTAGCAGGTGGAGATGGAACAATAGCTTGGTTATTGAATGCCATTCATAAGCTTGGATTGGAGGTAATACGCGTACTACTAACAATATTTTTTATGCGAAAAGAGAAACGAATATATACCTTGCAACATTGTTTCTTGCGGAGATCTCGATGTTAATTTTTCTCTCTCTTTTTTCCTCTTCTTCTTTTTTTTTTTTTTTTTTTTTTTTTTTTTTAAATACACGATCACATCGGGAAACATTACATGTGAAAGATACGTGTGTGTATATATATATATATATTTGTGAATTAAATATTTTTACTTGTAATAGCCAGTTCCATCTGTAGCGGTAATTCCTTTGGGAACAGGAAATGATTTATCAAGAGTGCTAGGCTGGGGAAAAGAGCATGATCCGGATAAGGATCCTGCAGATATTTTGCATGAAATACAGAAAGCACAAAAAGTGGAACTCGATAGGTGCACAGAAAATATCCCGTACAATCCGTTTTAAATCTTGTTTCTGATATGCGTAATTATCTAAATATTTTATTAGGTGGACTGTGATAGTAAAACCATACGGTGGATTAGGACTTAGAAGTTCGCAGCAAACATTTTACATGTATAATTACTTAAGTGTGGGAGTAGATGCACAAGTAACATTAAATTTTCATCGTACAAGAGAGAGTCGTTTTTACTTCTATAGCAGTAGATTGTTTAATAAGGTACTCTTTATTTTATTGGATATTTACTTTGTTATAAAGTGTTGTAAAGTGATGTGTGTTTCCGTGCTTTTGTTAGCTACTATACTTGTGCTTTGGTATGCAACAAGTAGTTGAACGGGACTGCAAAGATCTTGATAAGAATATAGAGTTATATTTGGATGAAGAGAAAGTGAATTTGCCATCCATCGAAAGTATTGTAATATTAAACATTCCATCATGGGCCGCTGGAGTTGATCTGTGGAATATGGGATTGGAAGGTACTTACACATATCCTTTTATATGTGAGGTAATTGGAGAAACGTGAACGTTTTATATTGAATAGGCCACGAAGAATATGGAGAACAAAGTATCAATGACGGTAAATTAGAAGTAGTTGCGCTTTATTCATCATTTCATATGGCTCAACTTCAAGTAGGACTGTCTCAGCCTTATCGACTTGGACAAGCTAAAAGTGTAAAGGTATTTTAAAGTTTATACGAATCAACAGATCGAGCTTTTGAAATTATTTAAAGAAGCATTATGCGTTAGCGTGATATTATTTGCTTTATATTTCTACTATCTATCTTTCTTTTCACAAACATTTTAAAAAACTTCAGGTAAAGATAATAAAACCTTGCGCTATGCAAATTGATGGCGAACCATGGTATCAACATCCTTGCGAATTCAATATTACATATTGCAATAAAGCAGTCATGCTTGTAAACACAGTTGAAAGAACTATTTAATTCTTTCATTCCGGAGGTCTCAATGTAAGAGGTCTCAATTATTTGTACGTTCCAAAGTTTGGTTTTAAATGGAAAAGGATTCGCTATATTTCATGAATAAAGGAACAAGCATGATAAAGGTAAAATGTAAGATAGAAATTATTTTTTATGTATGTGAATTGTATATTTTTGTATTTTATTTATTAGTTATGTATTTTAAACCTTATCACTAATTCGTGTTATTAAACTTTGAAATAAGAGGTATATATTGATGTTGTTTTTGCATTGATTCAATCATTTATTATCTATATTTCTTTATCTATAAATAAAAGCCTATAATAATAATTAACTACGTATATTAAGCAGTTTTGACGAGCTGTAATGAAGGAAGGATGATGTACAAGATTCTTCTCACATATTATCTTTATTTGCAATCTATGTTTACAATTGTGCCTCATGAATAGGTTTTGAGAATTTACTATCTGTATTAAATAGCACAGCCGTAATTGTCTTATATTCCTAGATTATGTAACAGTTGCCAATGCACAGGTTAATTCCTACAATTAATTGTCACAGATCACCATCTACCGTTCCCTGAGATATACAATTATTTATTTATTTTAATAATATCAGTTGATAGTCTGCTAATAACTTTTTAAATATTCTCGATCTATTATTATATCGTTCTAAATATTAGTTTCTTCTTTGATCTTATATAAAATGAATCGGATATAGTTTGATTATTTCAACTTTATTTATTTAGATGAGTTTTCTATTTACATATATCCTTGTAACGCGCTTGTTCTTTCTGATTTCTTTTCAATTAACTCTGACGGTTTTTAGTGTGATTTCAAATTAACCGTTTTCGTTAATAATTTTTAGTTATTTCTATATGTTTATCTTTAATAAATTAATTTAATTTTCAAGTTTAATTTCCTTTATTGTTTCTTACTTCTAACAACAAATAAAATGTTCTGCAGAATAAGCAGACCGATATATATTCACTAAACTATATAGTAAATAAAATTTGATTACGTTTACTGCCTCGTCTCGTCGGCCAGAGGTATACATACAGACATCGTATGACATATGAAGTTGTTACACATTTGAAATTAGCCAAATATCGCAATTCTGATTGCAAATTGGAGAAAAAGTAATTTGACGATCGTTAGTTGGTCCTGTAGTCGCATTTCGACAAATTTTCCGATTATGACAGAACGACAAATAAATTTTCTCCTTGTATTGATAACAATTTGGTTGATGCACGAAACAGCCAGAATTATGAATAACATGAAGTAAAATTTTTGTATTTGGATGGCATTACTGAAAAGATTATACTGATTCTAGACGAGACAAAATTAGATAACATTCACTGTTAATATAATGGATCACTTAAGTTAAGGCCGTATGCCATTACTTTTAAAACATAATAGACGATGAATGAAGATTTTATAAGCATGTCTCGCAAAACAGTACGATGTAATAAATAAATAAACATTGTGGTATGGTTTCTCTTCTTAAAAAGCTTAAAACGACTCTTTTCTAAAGATAAAACCGAATTGGTCGCACTTGTAACGTAAAATTCTTGCCAGTTGCGGCGGACCACAGTAAAAGACTGTCACTTTGCCTTTCTTCTGATCCTGAAGCTGCTTGAATACTTTATCCCAGTTCGGTCGGCCAGCATTCGTCCGTGTTTTTAAACCTGTTATAAGATCCCGTTTTTCCTGAAAAATTAAGCCATTTATTTCTGTGGAATTGTCTAATTTTTCGTTTTATAAGATCAAACCCTTTTTCGTTTGAACCCTTTCACCATGTAGTACGTGTGCACACATGTGACAACAAATATACGTATAATTATTTAAAAAGGAAAAAAAGAAAAAAACAAAAAGAAAAAAAAAAAAGAAAGAAAGAAAGAAAGAAAGAAAGGAACACCCCACATGTTGTTTGCATAATTGCATATATTAAAATCATCAGACGGCATAATAAGTAATTTAGTCTTATGTATCTATCTATAATATTTAACGTTCTAATGACAGAATTTATAGAAGTATATTTGAAAAAGGTGATTTCTTTAAGAGAGAGATAAAATAACATGGAAAGAATTTTATTAATGGTGATAAAAAAAAAAAATCTCCTGACTTTCATAGCGAATGAAAGAAGGGTTAAAACTATTGCAGAACTGTATTGTTTTCTTTTTGTGGAAAAAAAAAAAAAAAAAAAAAAAACTAGAACTCATCGTGTTTCATGTACGTAATATACATATTTAAGGTTAAAAATATGTGGGAAAATAAAACTTTTATTAGACAGGTGAAGACATTCTTCGTTTGATTTGCACCAATGATAATAAGAAAAAGCAGACAAGTAAAGGAGAAGGATAGAAATTTATGGATTTCGAACCATTTGGTGAACCAAGTCCATAGCTAGCTGCAAGGTAACGGCTTTCATATCGTTCTTCTGCAAAGCACTGGTAATGTACATGTGCATTTCAAGAAAACGTTCCATAGCGATGCCTAACTCTGCTTGTTCCATTTCTAGTTGCGATAATAAATTCACGAACCATTCGAAGGATCGTTGATCTCTATTGATCCAGAAAAAGTCTACCTGTAGATGCGACGATTCATTGATGATCAAATATTTCGTTAAAAAAAAAAAAAAAAAAAAAAAATATATATATATATATATATATGTACATACTTTGAACTCGTTAATATTATCTACTTACTATAAGTAATAGAATTAATATACTTTTCATGCGCGTACATCGATAATGTTTTAGTCAAAAGTTGAGAAACAATTAGCAATGGACTTATCGAATCAAGAAATACAGAGAATACGAGAATTTAAGCGATAGGCGGCAGAATAGGCTTTCAAAGCAATGACAAATAACTGTCTCCTGGCCATCACTGGTTCCGTCCACAAGCTTGTCGCTTATCGCTCAACGCTTTGTACGGTCTATAGAGATAGTACATATGAAGATGGGAATGGGCGAGCGAGTCGGGGAAAACGATGCAGGAATATAAAAAGAACGGTGCAAAAAAATTCTTGCGTTCCTTGTATTATAACGCGTGCACCATCGTGCAGTGTATATATAAGTGCAACGTCGATTTCACGAGCGGCGTCAGTGTGTACGTCTAATTAGACAGAAGGACAGAAAGGCAAAAGGTTGTCGTTCGATCTTCAATTATTATGTTTGTATTTTAGTACGTATCCATGACAAGCGGCAAACAGGTAAGAAGAAAACGATGAGCTAAAAAGAACAGTCTCGTTAAGAGCATAGCGATACAAGGATCGAGTACGCGAGTCATATGTTATGTTATGTAAGCAGATGCGATATATGAATAGAAATAGAAGGCTGTATAGAAGGATTTCTGATCGTTGTCTAATCAGGCATGCAGGCTGATGCCGCTCTTTCATCGGATTATTCCGAATGGACGCGAACGATATTTTACCGTGCGAAACCGTTGCGGTGTCGTTGATCGGAAGAACAGTGAAATAAAGTTCTTCCGTTTCGCGAAAGAAGAAGAAACTGTTAGCGTCGTTAGACAAGGGCACGAGACGAGGGGCCTCTATGCAGCGTTCTTTTTCTATTTCTATCTTATGTATCGTTTTTTTCAGCTCGCTCATACAGGGCGATATTAATGGCAATATTGAAGATCTCTAGCCGTATTAAAAGTTCCAACTGCGACATGACTTTTGTCGCTCATCTGTACGTTCATCCGTCGCTCGATAAATCGCTTAGCGCTTGTTGTTTACCTCTATTCTGTGTAATCTTCTGTGTAGTAATAAATGTTACAGAGATTTTTTAAGTAAAGACCTTCGTCGGCCAAATGTTCGGATGAATTTATAGGCCAGAACCGCTCGTTTCCATTAAAAAAATGGAATTCCTTGTTTTCGGCTTTCGCGAAAATAATATCAGAAAACAATACCACCCCTGTAACACTGGCACATTCAGGCCAAAAATGTTTGCAGTCTGGATACTATACTAAATCCCTTATTCCAAATGCTTTGATGAGATGAAATTATTGCTATAAGGATTATTTTGAGAATATTTGGTTTTTATTTTGATTTTATGAAGACGATGTAATTTCATATATTGAATATCATTTAAAGTATTTCAAAGAGTTTCTAAGATAGCGTAAAAGAAAGAAAGAAAAAGAAAAAAAAAAAAAAGAAAAAAAAAGTGTAAATACTGTAATAAATACTTGCCTTACGAAGATGCATCACGGTGGGAGGTATTTCACTGGCCCAGGAGAATTTGCATTTTGGACAAGTATGCCTGGCTTTCCAGTAACGATGCATGATGGACTGTAATATCGAAGCGAAAGGTGTCACTCCGATTCCCGTTGCGATTAAAACCGCATGTTGGGCCTGAAATATGTGACTCGAAGGAGCTCCGTATGGTCCATCCAGAAAAATCTGAATACATAATGATTAATTACTAATTAAATTATAAGTTTTCATAAGTCATGCAAATTACTTTATTATTACATGATTGCCTTTA
The DNA here is from genome assembly GCA_037178635.1 of Bombus dahlbomii. Classification (NCBI taxonomy): domain Eukaryota; kingdom Metazoa; phylum Arthropoda; class Insecta; order Hymenoptera; family Apidae; genus Bombus; species Bombus dahlbomii. The sequence continues at coordinate 12,920,949 of CM074111.1, read as the reverse complement.
TTACCTATATATATATATACATACATACATATATATCATTTTTACTAATGTCTTTAAATCGAATTTCAAATGTTTTTATTACTTCTTTCTAATACAACGTTAGGCAGAAGCATAATAAATATCTAACATCCCTATTAATTAAACTCAAGTAGCTTAAACTTTTAAATTAGAGCCTTGCGTATTTATGTAATATACCTCCAATGGTTTGCCAACGGTATAGTTTGGTGTTATATACGAAGGAGCGTCAGATTTCATATCATCGTAATCTCTTTTCGAAGTCTCTTCGAATTTCATTTGTAGTCTACCTTCCTCTGCTGCTGCTGCTGCTGCTGCTGCTGCTGCTGCTGCTGCTGCTGCTGCTGCTGCTGCTTGCATCGTAATTATTATTGGATTATTCGATGATTTTCTTCCTACTATTACTATTACTATTTCATCAAGAACATTGTCAATTTACTTTTATATCGCAAGTATTTTATTTTAATTTAAGGTGTAAGAGATAAGAAATGAGAACGTTTTGGGAATCATATTCAAAGAAAACGAATAGTAGAGAAACAACAAGGTTCTGCTCTTTTAGTTGCATGTATTCATAGAAATACGAATTTGCACAGATATACGCATGTCAATTTACAAAATTGAATCAGATATTAAAGCGGAAGATGAAACTATTTTGTTGTAAACTATTTTGTTGAGAGAAAGAATATGTGTAGCTCTCAACGAAAGGTATTGATTGGTACGGCATTGAAATTTGACGACGATGAAGGGGATCGGTAACCGCTCTATTTATAAGTAATAAGTAGGTACGGACGAACGATTTACGTTATTCAGACAGAAAATTGCTATCTATTCTGAAAGAAGATTAACTTTGAGAAATGTCGGAACTATATCCGTTATCTGTTATGCGTTATACTGTTATCCGTTAACTGTATGACTTACTGTATCCGTTCGCCGATGTTGTTGATTCTAATTCGTAGTTTTCCAGACTTGGAGTCTTGAAAGCAATTATTGTCGGTTTATTTCGCATGTACCGGAAGCTTTGTGCTAATCCTTTATTCTGCGGGCTGGAATAGGCCTGGTCTAGAGATTTTAAACGCTCATGGCGTATTTCACGGTCGTTGAAGTTTCTTTCCGATTCTGATCTCGTGTAATCGCGAAGTCTGTGAAAGAAACGAGACTTGATCATTTTATGTAGCCATCGAAATTAATTTTTTCTGTAAATTGAAACAGTATATAATAGTACATATATATATATATATATAGTTTATAATAGTTCATATTAGTTCATATTATTGTACAGCTATATTATAATTTATAATAGTAGTAGCTCTCTAATATTTGAAACAATACATGATTATGAATATTGTGTTTTGTTCAATATAAAAACAGCATAAAATTCTAATTTTGAAACATTAATTATTATTACTTACACAGCTAATCTTTCACTTTTCTTCCTTCCTGACAGCATGTTAGGTACCGAAATAGACTTTTCCAAAGGGATCCTGCTAGTAAACAGCGAATGACGAAGTTCCCGCTTGTTCGATAACGTGTTGTTATCTGCTGTGCCTAATTTCACGAAGTAAAAGTAAAAGAATAAAACGAGTAAGAATTATAGAAAGCGTCTTAGAAGGTAATTCGAGAAATTCTGATAATAATTCGAGATTTCAAATTCTAGATAGAAAATGTTACGAAGCTAACAGACTTTGATTCTAAAATACCTTCGGATTTCGAATAATTTAACAAAATTCAAATGAATTACCGCTTGCAGATTGTGGCGAGTGTATTATATTTTCACTATCAGGAACAAACGCAGAATTGTCGAAACAACGATGATTTCCGTTTGTCGTATTGGGAGAGAGTATCTTGTCATTGGCATTTAGTTGTTGTTTTTCGTTAAGATATCTATATCGCGAAGGAATAAGAAACGATTAAGAATGATGTATTCGTTTATCGTTTATCGTTTATCGTTTATCGTTTATCGTTTATCGTTTATCGTCTGTTGTCCGTCTACGTACTACGTACGTATGTATAGTGAGAGTTTCAGCGATACGGGTGGTCAACCGATAAACAGAACTGTTATGGAACTCACATTTTCTTAGGTGCGTCGATGCTGCTGCAACTCTCAACAGGAAATATATTGTTTCTTTGAAGTTTTATCTGTTCTTTCTCAAAGTACGAGTAAAGACTATTCGTCCATTCACCTACTGCTCGTATGTGAAGCCATATGTAGCCTATGAAAATCAAACATAAGATATGTACTTTATATACTATAATTATATATAATGCCTGCTGACTTTTCTATCTGATCAACTACATCACCTAAACGAGATATGAACATTTGTTTAAATTAAATTAAAGAAAGAAAGAAAGAAAGAAAGAAAGAAAGAAAGAAAGAAAGAAAGAAAGAAAAAAGAAAAAAAAAGAAAAAAAAAAAAAAAGAAAAGAAAGAAAGAAAGAAAGAAAGAAGGAAGGAAAGGAAAAACAGCATTACTCGTGCGATGACTTGGTATGAATTATTTACAAGTATAGACTGCTGACTATCTATTTAAATTCATATTCTTATAAACTATACATACTATAAAGATGTAGAAGTTAAATAAAGTTTTAATGATTCACTAAGGAAAAATTAGTAACGTAGTATACCTTATTCTAGATATTTTGTATGTAGGTATGCATCCTATATGTATACACATATATCTGTGCATATTATATACCTCTATATGCATGGGTTTTGTGTATTTTTTTTGCATAAGCGCATAAGAAACGTATAATCTTAAATTTGTTATGTAAAATAAATTATTCGAACCTTCTTGTTCTGGAGCGCTGCTAATAGTGAAAGGATGCCATTCGTAACGTGCTATAACTGGAATGTTGACGAAAACGTAATCGCCGGGATGGAAGACGAAATGTGGAGGTCTCTTGATGACTAAATGCGTCACTCTCGATGGTAACATAAGGCCTGAGCTTATGTACGTTTTTCCCAATTGCGAACGAGACCAGGCAATTCGACGTATCCTTTCCAGCATGTATATGGTACCTGGTCCTATGAACCATTTCCAGAAATTCGGTCCGTGTAGTATCGTCAAAATCCAGAATGGTATGTATAATAAGTGTGACCAATAAAATACCTGCAAAAAAGATTTATATTAATTTTTTATTAGCCCAACTAACGATCGTGTATTCTCTATTTTATGTTATGTTTATTTCAATATAGGCATATATGTAGCATATATGTAGCATATATATAGGCATACAGGCATAGGTCGTATTATACGATAAAAATGAATTGTCATATTTCTATAGAAAATATCTCTTGTAGGTATCGTAGCTATGATGTCTTGTAGAATGGTTCTTGTAGAACTTAACAAATTTGAGGAACAATGTTTCTTAAAGAGTTACACCGTTACTTCGGATTTAATCTCTCTCTCTCTCTCTCTAAAGGCTATCGATCGATATACTTGTCAATTTACTCGTCAAATTGTAAGATGATCTAACGGCTGGAATGAAAAATTACTTATTACCTCGAAACATCCACCGCGTCGAACAAATGGCATGGAGCACATCGTTATTACGGCAAGAAGAACGATAAGGATGACTCCAGTAGGATTTGCATAACCTGCTATGAGCCCGAATAGAGCTGGCCGACTTGTTAATAGCCACTCAGACATTGTATAGTTATTGTAGTTAAAAGCCTCGTCATACACCACTATAGTTCCTAAAAGCATTTTAAAACGCTTTTAAAATACAATTTTCCTTAATTACTCAAGTTGATATCCGAATGAATATTACAGTTTACTAAAGAATAATTTGCGAGCAGTCTTCTTGGGAAGACCCGATATACTGTACTTGTTTTAGAAAGAGAAGCTTAAGCTTAACTTTATTTTCACTACCCCCTAATTGTATCGTATATATATATATATTATATATATAATATGGTATCGTACCAAAATTAAGAAGGTGCATCACCGTGTGTACTACGCTGAAGATACCAATTAGAGCTCCGGTCACTTTGTGAAGATAGATATGTTGATCTAATGGCAGTACAGAATTAAAGCGATGAGTTCGTAGGAAGGTAATGCACTGACGCAACATAAGAACCAGGACGAAACTGCAGTTGAAGTTTAAACACTGACCTGTATTAAAATTACGTTTATGAAAATATGAATGATATTCCGTGTGACCAGTGTGATAATGATCAATCAGGGTGATTTATGAAATGTATAGCAAAGCAAAGGCTAAGAAACATTTACCACAGGCACGCGCAACCATGACGTAGCCATTAGACGTTCTATATTCGTAGAGTCTTGTTACGAATAAGGCCACATTGATTGAGACGAAGATCGAGATGAAAACGATGTAAACGTAATTGTTTTTCATATATGGTTTCGTTAACTGATAAGGACGCAACGAAGTGGTGAGAAATTTTAGCCGTGATTTTCGCTTCGTTTCCGGCTTTGGCGGTACCAGCCATCGGTCGATACTGTAATTCAATATTCGTTGTTAAGAGTTTTCTATTTAAACGGCAACTTAAAATTATCTATATAAATATTATTTATACTATACTAATACTATACTATACTATACTATACTATATACTGTACTACAAAATTATATCATTTCGGCGGGTATAAGTTATAAGTTATCGGACAGGCGGATTGCCAATTAAAATAAACGGGATAAGTGATTTTTAGATAAAGCTATTTTCACCTAATCGATAAATTTTCTAATAAGCCTTCGTGCTTCTCCAATTGGTTTTTTAAGGCTTCAAAGGTGATGGCACCTCGGTTAGCTTGATCAGCATCATCAAACAGAGCCATAGTTAATTCCTCGATTTGTTCTTCGTTAAATTGTATACCATTTTCTACCATACAGGCTCTCATCACGTGTTCCAATTCACGTAGTTGTATTAATCCGTCACCTTTTCACCAACAACAGATTTTACAACAGTTTAGATTCGATAACGATTATTATAGGTAGCGCTTTGTTTTCATCTGATAAAAGTTTAGTTTAATATTTAAATTTAAATATTATAATATTTCACCATCTATGTCGTAAACTTTGAAGAGAAATTTTATCTTATCGTCGGGACTTTTTCCAGCGAACTGATGCATCGCATCGAGGAACTCTTGAAGCGATATCGTCCCAGAATTATCCTTGTCGAAAATTTGGAACACCCGGTCAGTGAAAAACGGCTGAAAAGAGATTGCATCCTCGATCATATTTCAAGAGTATGCGAAGATTTACTGTTCTTTTCATACTGTCGATAGTTGAGGTTGAATCCAATGATTGATAGATATGTATGGTTAAGTACCGAGATACAACAATAAGGGGTAACCAATCAGTCAACGGTGTCGTATATCTGATATTTCGTATTATAAAATGAACGAAATAGGATTGTAAACGGAAGAAGAAGTAAGAAGAAGAAGAAGTAAGAAAAGGAAGTAAGAAGAAGAAGAAGTAAGAAAAAGAAGAACTAAGAAAAAGGAGTGAGAAAAAAAGCAAGAGAAGAATGTTAAACTGCAAATTTGAAATGTGAAATACTTATGCCTTCTGCCTACGTTCTTCGAAGTGACGATTTTGTTAAATTCCTCGCGTCTAATTTCCATTTCGTTGCCCACCGTCTGTTTAAAAAGTTTTTCCAGCCATTCCAAGCTGCGCTTGTCGAAGCCGGCCAGTGGTCTTTGAACAAATTTTATAAGACATCAACGAGCCATTGACAAACACGCGTAATAGATGATCTTAAGAAATTAGGATATATCGTTGATAAAATTTCTGCCGAATAATTATACGACAATGATAATAGTAAAGTTACCTTGTATTGCTAATGGTCGAGAGGAATTCCATGATTTGAAACGATGTTACATATCCCAAGTTTTCTTCGTCAATCCGTCGAAATAATTTATCTACGATCTGTAATAATATGCATGTACGTACATACATCGGTACATACATGGCTGGTAAACGTACGTCTCTGTATACATATTTATACAGGCACGTTATGCCGTTTAACGATAACGCTTACCTCTTTGGTAGAAAATATCTGTTGAAATTTCGGAAAAGTTACAGGATTATCGCCACATATGCTGTATGCAACGTTCTCGAGCTGGATAATAAGATCGTTTGGTTTGTCATTTCTGTTACAATAACATTCGTCAGTTTAATACAACGTATGTAATATATAAATCGATAAATGTAAAAAGGATAGTGTTTATTTGTAACATGATTTTTCAGATAATACATATATATATATATATATATATATATATATATATATATATATATACACGTATACACATAATAACTCTCACTTCAATCTTCCCTTCAAGAAATCGATCCACTCATCCTGCGTCAATGTTTTATCCTGATTGCGGTCGAACAATGAAAACACTTTTTCCATCAACGTCTGAAATGTATATTATTTTGAAGATTTTAGAGAATGTGAAAAGCGTAATTGGTATAATTTATCGAGGGAGAAACGTCTTTTCTTTCATCTTAAACTTCTAAATTATTGAAAATCACTATGTATACAGGGGAGGAAACAACAAACTTGGAGTAATAAGGATATATACTTATAAGTGATATTTTTCGAAAGCTTATGATTCGAACGAGTGAGTATATATTTTCGGTGATAAAGTAGTCTCTGAAATATCGAGTTGACAACTAAGTGATTGCGCATTTTGTCATTACCATCTAATTACATCTAATGACAAAATCCGCAATCACATAGTTGTCAACCCAATACATAAAAGAGCAAAGAATGAGGAAAGAATAAAAGTTTTCTCCATAAATGTGAATAACAATGACAACGCGTATAGAGAATATAATCGATACAATTTTATTTAAAAGATATATGACGTAAACTGACAAGAAAGTAAATTTAGTTAGGTAAATTTAGTTGAGTAAATGAAATCGTTAACGACGAATAACGTTTCATTTAAGTTGGTATTTAAATTTTTCGTAAAATATAGGCACGATTAGAAATTTGTTCGTGTTTAAAAAAACGATCGATCTACAATTATTTTATTAGAATACTTTCAGCATATTATACCCTATTATTACTCTATATGTATATTATTATATACATTATTACTATTATATACTCTATATGTATATTATTCCACATAATAATAAATTGAATTTTGCCAAATTTTCAACTCATTGTCATACCTCTTTCGTAAACATGGATGCGATTACCATACGCACGCATAACGGTACATTGTATTTGTTTGAATGATATCGTACCGCTACCACAAATTATAAAAGAAGAAAAACCCCTGGTTTAACACACTTGCTTATTTCACGGTATAAAGTGTAAGGGGTTAACCGATTCGACACCGGTTTCTCTGTTCGAGAAACAGTATCATCATCGAGTAAAAAATCGATCGAACACGACCGAATGACGAGCACCGAATATACCGGATGCATGAAGCGCGAAGCGCGAGGACGCGAGGCTACGCGAGGCTGAACGAGGCTCGTTGGCTCCGGGCAATCGGTCACCTTGATCGAAATCTCTGGCCTTCGATAAATCCCATTGCCGTTGCCTCCGGTCCCGTCACCGTTCCTCTCTCCTTCACCCTTGAGCGAGCGGATTCTCCGATATTAAATCATTCCTCTGTTCGATAACGATCTGACCTCGGCGTTATTTGCTTTCAATTGAAAGCACGACCTTGTCTTATTTCTTATCGTTTTCTCAGCTTTTCTTAAACCGTCCAACAACCTATGCAATCTTTTTTCCTTTAATCGGACGACTGTCTGAGTGACTACTTATAATTGCTCCCTGATTTCGACTCTTGAATCACCGAACGGCTGATGTACGTACACATATCTACATATTCCCTGATTATTGTTCGACATTCAAGTTTTCTTAGTACAGTTTTAGTCAGTACAGATACAGTTTAACATAAGATTCTTATTTACCTACCTCTGGTAAAAAAAATCTCTAGATTGCAATAATTGGTTCTAAAATCTTGTTCGTTGTAAGATCAATCCCCTCTAGTATACGTAGCTATATTAAAATACATATAGTAGTATGTACACATGTATCTGGGATTTATCGTTTTACACGATCTTTATGTGCCCATGGTACACCATGATACGCTTTCACCATGATAATGAAAAAGTGGAATGAGAAAATTGGAATCGAACCGATAGCATCTTTTTCCGTTCGTTCTAATTTTATTCTAATTTTATTCGTGTAACTATTCGTTTGTTTCTTATGTACACGTAGATATGTACATATGTAGAGTATAGATATCGCTGTGTAACATTATCTCTATACGTACGTGTAATATCTCAAAATATTTGAATCATCTAATCTGTGAGATAATTAATACGCGTAATGAATGAAAAGGGATAAACGTTTCGATGTTACATTCATAAAAATATTTACTTCCGATTGACTCGATTATTAGGTAAGTAAAATATTCACCACATCCAGCAACAGTTGTTTAAACGAGTCTCTGTTGTGACGAGCCACGCCGTTCACCCCGATTATACGTGAACACTCTTCCAAGGTGGTCGCTCTCCTCCTTTCGATTAATTCCCCCTCCGTATAGCTTATGTCGATTTCCATTTTAAAAAAATTTTGCCACAGCCTTTATTAAATAACAAATAATTTCTTCCAATGAATAATTCCTATAATAAATAAAAAGAGAAGGAAAATATCACTGTACGCATTAACGTTTACAAAGGGTTTGATCTAGTATAAGAGATATTAAAGAATACACTGCAGGCCACGATCGTATTATTTCAAACTGTTCCGTCAAATTTTGAATACTTCGGGGAGAAAAGTTAAGTTAACGAACCGAATCGTTCCACTTGATGCTCTTCTTGTTTATCCTTTTCACCGTATCGAATAGGATTTTGTTGACACTATTTTGTTTTTTATGTAGTAAAAGTTAAAGTTTTAGTCGATTAATTTATATTCGATTATACTTTAACAGAATTATTTTACTTCGAGTCGATTCTTCGGTCGGAAGAAAAGAAAACGATGTAAGCACTTATATATCAGAATCAGAATCACACTCTTGTGTTTACAAGTTGCGACTTGGTTCGTTGATAGACTCAGACTAACGAATGAAAATCGATTGCTATTGACGAAAGCCGAGAGATGGAGAGAGAGAGAGACGATCCCCATCCACTTCTTCACCGTCAAATCTATCCCGAGGAGAATTTTTGGAACACGTTTCAGATCTACGAAACGGAAGGGGGAATGCCTTTCGTTTTCAATAAAGATCATGCAATCGAACAGAGAAACAGTGGGACTAATAAACAGTCAACCTTTCACTTTTTGAGTCATCGTCTCTCTTTTTTTTCGTTCCTTTCGTTTCTTTTTCTCCGCCTCCTCTATTGCTTTCCCTTTCTTATTTTTTCTTCCTCTTTTCCGATTTTTTCCCCCATACAAAATAATACCCTTTACCATTTCTCGCTTCTTCCTTAATAATACTTGGATACACGCTGGCGCTTTTATAAGAGATTTCGTATATGTATGTATGTATGTATGTATGTATGTATGTATGTATGTATATAGTCCTGATGTAATTCCGATTAATCCCGTTTTATAAGCTGTTTTATAAGCCATTTACAAGTACCAAATGAATTTTCATTTAGTTTCATTATATTCTATTTATTTCCTATAAATAAATATATAAATAGATGCCAAAGACCGTTGCATCTCGATCTCGGTTATAACAAAATCTCTTATATTCGATTAGGTAATTTCGAATGGGCGGAGAACCTTGAAAATCTCGTATCTATAATAGAAACAACGAAAACAGACAGACGAAACTGAACAACGAAGCGTTTAAACTTTAAGCGAACCAGCGAACTTCGAATGAAAATTTCATCAGTCGCAATCGTACTCCCTCTGCAATGTCCTCTGAATCTTTTTATAAATCCATATATTTGATCAAAACGGATTATTGTAAACTTACAATTAGTTCTTTACAAGAAAGAAAAAGTAAATACATATACGTATTTTCGTATGTGGTATTTCTCAAAATACCAGTTTAAATACTTTCTGCATTACAAGGATTATTAACAAGGATTATCACGTTGTTCTCATACACGAGAGAGAAATATTTCGTGGAAAAACACTGCAAAATATCCTTTCCTTATTTCCTTATTTCCTCGTTTTGTTTTTATTCTGACATCCCTCGCACATCGTTTGCTCCTCTCTTTCATGTTCTCTTGCTATCTTTCCTTTTCATCTTCATTTTCTACCTTCCTTACTTACCCTAACTTACCCTAAAGATAGATCGTCTTATCAATGCGAAATTATAAATTGGGTATAAATTAGGTATGTACATGGTGCAAAATAAATATTTTTAATTTAATCAACGACTAGTTAACGACTAGTTTAATTTATCTTTTCCCTTGAAAACGGGAGAACAAAGATGCTGAAGAAGACTAAAAAATATGATTACGTACGTACGTACAATTTTAACCTCAATTATAGCTTACTTTAGATTTCTGCGGCTTGCCTTGATATCTTGGATCTTGTATCTATTTGATCAGCCATTCGAACCAATTTACATGCAATGGCATCGATCGACCAGCAGATGATCTAAATTTCGACATTCAGGATCTGAAAAGATAATGTGACCGCATCTACGTGGCGATCCATACGGTATCTGTAATCAATACAAATCAATCGAATCGATTCGATGAGCTTGGAGATATTTTATGGTGGCTAACATTTTTGTCCCCTAATAGGAACATGTACGATGATCTTTGTAATTTTGGTCACATCACCATTGCTTCATCCGTCCCCTATCCGGATCGATGATGTCTGATAAATATTATGGAGATTCGTTTCACCTGCTAAATATTATAATAACGTTTATTTGCGCGGTCTAACAGCAAGTGATAAAACAATGGAGAAAGGAGAAGGAGCGGCGGCGGCGCAGACTTAACGCGTAGACCTGATTTCATTTCGCGTGGTTCGATGCTCGCCAGATTCGCTCACTTAAATTACATTGATTTTTCATACATGATTCCTATATACATGCTTGCAATCCTAATTTAATGGTCTCAATTAAAGATTTCCTTTGTCTATTACATTAGATTTGTATATTAGATGGATACGACATGCTTTTGAAAACTTTTATTAATTCTATTAGTACAGTAATGTCATTATGGTATTTTACTTTGTTAATAGCGTATTTTGCGATTGCATCGTTCACACACTCGGATTAGTTTCTGTAAATCGTCTAAAAGCAACATTTTTTTTAATTTACTGTTTTCGATGATGCTTAAATATATATACTCGTACATACGACGTGTCGTCGCAAATAAACAATATCTTTTCTCATAGTTGATATATACCGTTCAACTTCTGTTATTGAAACCATCGATACAGAAAATAAAATTAATCGATTACATCTATAGTTGTTTGCATTACGTATGTACATATATGTACATATATGTACATATGTAGGTTGAACAGCACGAAATCAACTGGTTACAAAGATGCTGCGTGTTACCGTAGACCATGGTATAGGAAGTCTCCGGATCCACACGCTATGATATATCATCCATTTGATCGTCAGCCTCGAGCAGGTGTTGAAGCTTTAACTCAATTCTTCACCGAAAATATGGCAATAACTGAAATAACAGTTCGATTTTCCGACGTGGTTATACCAACATCTAATTTCGAAAATATGGATAACACGTTAACTTAGAACTAATAATACACGTATACGTACTATTTTGAGTCGTTTCTTTGTGTTATTTTGTTGATTGTCAAACATATATAGTTGGTTATTAGTTATATATAGTTGGTTTTACACAGCGTATTATGTTGCTTTTTATAATTCTACATATGTATATATGTATCATGACATGTGTATTTTGCATATTATCGTGAGAAAACAGATTGTAGTTAATGGGATCCAGGTGTAAAATACAAAAGATAATTGAAAAAGAAATAAGTAAAAAGGTCTTATTGAATTTAATTTTATGTTTTATTATGATTGGTATATATTTTTCTTCATGAACCTTTCGCTAGGGCTAAGAATAACCCAACATACGCTGGACGAGGGTTATTTTATAACATTTATTAATTACTTATGTTAAATAATTTATACTTTCACAATTTTTTCCTCCATACAGTACTATACGATACACGAATTAATGTATAATATATATATATTATAATATTATATATATATATATATCATATATAACATATGTATATAATATAAAATATGCATTATAACAAAATTTGATGTAAATATTAAATAACGAAGAATAAAAACTTAAAAAGAATGAAGGATGTAACAAAACCATTATTTAATCACTTTTCTTATTACCACTTGAACTAAGACATTTGCTATGTTCGTCGTTTAAGCGATCATACTCCTTGGTAAGAGATTCAGCTTGTGATTTTATAGCTTCTTTATCTTTCTTTTCTTTTGTAAGCTGATGTTCCAATTCTTGATTTTTCGCTTGCAGCTCCTTAACTTGATTCTTCCATTCTGTTATTTCCTCATCATGAGCTTCATTTGAGTCATTCTGTGCGATCTCTCCGATTGTTTTTTGCGACAATAAATGTTTCGCTGTTGTAGTAGCAGATTCAGCCTGACGCATAGCTGCTTCATTTTGTGCCAACAGAGTGGCTTGAGTAGAAATTAAAATCACAAGTCGATGTATAACAAGACTTAAAAACAATGCGAAACCAGCTATGTAAAAGTTTCGTTCGGCTCTGAATAATCTCATATTGCCTATGTAAAATAATAGTGGAATAGAAATTAGTTCTCTAAATAGATAAAATACCATAAATATACCATTAAAACACACACACGCGCGCACACACACACACACACATACCTTGCATTTCAGCATTCAAATGATATTCTTTATGTTCAGCAACTGTAGAATATTTTCGCATTTCTCTAATAGCATCCAATAGAAACAAAACCAATATTCCAAGTAAAAATAAGAAGTAAACTGATGCTTGACTACTTAAACTTTTTAGAAATTTAGATTTAAAAAGCTTCTGCCATCTTTTAGGTGAAATAATTGGTAATACTAATAATAAGACTACTACAATTTCAAAATAAAGAAATCCAGCGATTAAAGTCCAGTGCAGGCTCATGTTTATTCGTTATTGTAATGGATTTAAGCATCTGAAATATCATATAGAAAAATTATTATTGTCAATAATAATATATACATACGTACGTACATGCGTATATGCATACATACATACATACATACGTATATACAAGAATTACGTACTAAAATTAATAACAATAAAGTATTAAATTCAAACTAACTATTCATCGTCTACATTAACAATTTAGAATAGATATAATTAAGTAGAAACACAAACAAACTAGAAAATATATAACAATATTGGATTCGTACTAACATGTAATAAGGATTAGATAAAAATTATTAGATTAGTTATTTATGATTTAGAAATTTGATTTAGAAACTGAAATGAAACTTGATTAATTGATTGACATCGATCAAATTCTATCTATACATATAACTGCAAATGTTTATCATCGGACATTATGCAAAATAGAAATTGTAAAATTAAGTTTTAAATTGTATCAAATACCAAGAAGAACCTAAATACATTTAAAATATTTAAAATATTTTCTATGTCTTTAGAATACGTATTAAATATATCACAGACGACGCAAATATAATAAAAACAGTTACCTTAATACCTTTAAAATCTAAACTAACCTGTTAGTTGACTGCTATCAACTATATGATGATTCATTCGTCATCAGGATTGCCAATATTCTAAACTTAGTAATTCATTTGTACGAAGTCAAAAGTCTTTCGATATTGAATAATAAAGCAATATATTATATGTCGTATTTAGATCCGTAACAAGTAGAATGTTTCATCTTTACCTTACTTTACTTAATTTCTTGTTAAAACGTTTCCAATTGGCAAGTGATACTAACAAGTGATATTAAACTAAAAGCTATGTGATTTTATACAAAACATTAGTCACTAAAAATACATACCAGTATGTAAGAAGTAACTGGTATCTTCACGTATAGTATAAAAATAAATGGTACAAAGTGCGAAGTATGTATATGTATGTAGTATTGCGAATACAGTTTTCAAAGTAAATCAAATGATAATCATAAATTTATACAAGCTGCTCCACCTAACTCTGCCACCCTTGATTATTCTCTTATTTGTAACGGTACAAAAAAGATGTTTGGGCAAGAAGTTATTTCAGGGGGGAAATTGGGCTATGAGAATAAAAAGTAAGTCATCTCATAGAAAAGATTTATGGAAATGAGTTTAGAGATGAAGAAATTTTAGCCAAACGAGATAATAGGACAAAGGATGTAATTATTGATACGACTTATCATTGTATATACGTGTTTTTGGTTTTCACGCTTTTTGATAGGAATTAATTAGAAGAGTATAAAGGCATAAACGCGAAAAACATAAACAATAAAGATGAGTGGAAGTCATAGAAACGTGCTTCTATTACATCTATTATTCAAATTTTATCCGAATAAAATAAAGAGTATTGATACAGAATTACGATAATGAAAATTATCATTTAACAAATAATTTTTTTCGAATCATGTCAAATCATACGAGATACATACGTAACACATTAATGTGATTCTCGTGATTACATATCTATATTTAGTATTATATTTCCAATTGACATTTATCTTTCTTGCATTTTAATCGATCTTGTTTTCATTTGTTGTATTTTTATATTATTTAAATGTGACATTTCATAATTAGGAATATTACTTATTGTTACTAGTATTATAAAAATAAGTGTACAAAGTCTGAATATATATATATATATATATTACATAATTTATTTTCAGATAATTTATTTTTCGAAATTTTTTTATTAAATAACATTACGTTTGGCTACTAATAATTCAGTATTAAGATATATTAACAACGTGCTGCAATCACACGCGCACGACGCTCATCTACGCAATAGGAAAGCTCTTCGACTAAGGTAGAACACTTCAGAATTTCTTTAGGATGATCCTGATAACATTTGAACACCTTCTCAGAACTATTTTTGCATGGTTGGACAATATCATGAATATTTACCCCTTTTTTACCTATAAAAAGATATAATAAAATGTAAATTATCAGTTTGAAGTATAAACAATTTATAAACAATATAGCGTTTAAAGAATGCTATTTATACCTGTATCTGTTTATATTATTTATATATATATATATATATATAACTTAAAAATAATATGTTATAGAAGTAAATGATATGTATTTTGTATGCAGTGTGCGTGTATGAGTATATGTGTACAAATTGTACAAAGCAATAAATCTTTTAAATATATATACATATATATGCATATAATATATAATATAATATATTAAATATATAAATCTTGTGAAAGTTTAAAAAAGAATAATCATGCGTACAATTATTAATAACTATTAACGAATTTGGACAAAATATTAAAGAGTGGTTAATACAAAACTAATTTAATTATGAATACCATACAGAGTATTCATAACTTTACAAAAGAAAGTGGCAAATTTACATATACCATCAATATATAACTGTTCCGCTGCTTTTTTATATTCTGCGTTAATGATTTCATTAATTTCTGAATGTTTCTGTTCCAATTTCTGCAAGCGTTGTTGCCAATAATTGTCCTGTTTGCGAAATTCTTGTTCATTCTGTTGCTGTATTTGAAGAGCGGTTAAAGTTAATTGTGGATGATATGTGGGATATCCAACATTCGCCAGTATATCGCCACTTTCAGGTAATTGTTGAGAAACAGTTTTTTCAAAAGACGGCTCTGCTAAAGTAGTAGATCTTACTTCACTTGCCACGTTAATATTTGTTTCAGGCACTTTTTGAGTTAAACGCTCCACAACGGACTCCGATATTTCTATTACGCCTATATCTTCGTTATTGATAGTAAGTTTACGAATACTTTGTCCAGAACCCATATTGTCTGTTTAAATTTGTTTTTTGATAGACTCGCAACAAATTACTCCCAAATCTTATTACCTATGCCTGTAAAAATAGTATGTCGTCACCAATAATTAAATAAACTGTGAGACCGGTTACCTGAAACACATGTAAGATTGATACAAATAAATAATTCTTTGTAACACCTTTTTAAGCGTATTAATACAATGGATTTTTTATGTAAATACAAATATCATACTAATATTCGACATGATCTTTACTCGCATTTAATTCGCAAACTAATAAAATTGAAAGCAATATCTCTTAATCACAATTTCAATATTACATTTCTTATTGTTAAATGTCAAAAGTTTCGTTATATCAAAATAATATTTTATGAAAAAAGAAAATACACTTTTCACTACATTCTTCCTGTAATTGCTTCTTTTTGTTAATATTTAGTCAAATCGCACACGTACGCATGTAATAAATTTTTTATATCCTTTTTTTGTTTTACTAACTGAATATTAACAGATTGCGAGCAATGTCAATGCACGTATGACAGCAAATGTGTACGTATCCTTTATTTTTCACATATTTCAATTTGACTGCTGCAATCGATAATATAGCATAGCAACTGCTTACAAAGCTATTATTGTTTATTTATTAATAAGGTTACAACTATACCAGAATCTGGGAACACTGTATCGATTAAAATTAATATATTATTTATCATGAATAAGAAATAATACTTACACAACCACTGTAATTATTTATATGGATATGATAAAAACAATTGGATTTAGATGTACATCGAAGCTACAGTACCGTTCTATTGTTATTACACTGATATGTTTAAATATACGTTAATCAGGAAAAAAATATGTAACATGTAACCTACGCACATTGTATATACATACGTGCATACGTATGGATAGATAGGTATACATATCCATTACAGTACAAAACTTCTATCGTAAGGGTAGGTTCACAATTCTCTCGCAAATTCGAATTTCGCTTTGTAACATAAGCATTTACTTAAATTAAAAGTAAGAAGGCGATTCTTTTCAAAATATACACATGTTTTAAGTGTTTTCATAAGTGTATATTCACAAAAATATAATCATTTATTATAAAAATAATTATAGAGATCATAGAGAATCATATAGAATCATTAAACGAAAAATGAAAAATGAAAAATGAAAAATGAAAAATGAAAAATGAAAAATGAAAAATGAAAAAAGAAAAAAGGAAAAAAGGAAAAAAAAAAAAAAGAAGGAGTAAAGGGTAAGATATTCTATAAATACATTCTTGTGTCCGCAAGAGTCGCCTGTGCATTAAGTAAGTTATAATAATATCAGGAAGTAGCAATTAAAAGTTACCTTGCATTTCCTTAAAATCTCTATAATATAATTTTAGTTTTATTTCGTTTAAATATATAAATTAAAATTGGGGAATAAATATATAACCTACAAATTTCGCGATCGTTAGCAGAGTGCTTTCGGTTAAAAGTAACAACAGGTAACAGTAATAAAGCATAACATAATTTCTTTCTAATAAGATTTATCTGATTGATTCTTTATCTTGACACAAGGATACTAACTTTTAATTTCATACTAGATGGTTATCATAAATCAATATTTCCTGACAATAAACCTTTAATTTTTGGAACATTATTTCATCACTCTTCCCTCGTCTCTAACTCTCAGCATTCTCACGCATCGTGCGTTTTGTATTTGAATGCCTGAATGCACGTGAAATAAGATCTTTTACACTGTTTTTAACATATATATTCGTGACGGTGATAGCCTTAGCTTTTAATTCGGACACCTAGCCCGACAAGGCCGTTGTACCTGTAATTTGTGGAATGTTTATATTAAGAATATGAGTTTTTAATTGCCAAATATACGTCGCATGTATACAAATATATCGTTGTATTACGATACATTAAAAAAATATATATATATGAATTATTAGCTAGATATTGACAAATCTGATGATAAGTCAAGATACATAAATACGTAGTTACAGAGATATGTAGTAGAAAGAATATTTCCTTCCTGTCAAAAGTATAGAAGAAAATTGAGCCGTGAAAAATCAACATGGAAAGCAAGAAGATTTACATTCGATGCGAAATGCTATAAATGCTCTGAAACAGAGACGTCGACGGAGACGGAGGCAGAGGCAGAGGCAGAAACAGTCTACTCATCCTTTATCTATTTCGAAAAAACGAGGGTTTTGTTGTCTTCCATATTGATTTTTCACAACCTAATCTTAAAACGATTTTCCCTAGCGAGTGTTTATGCGAGCATGATTAACAGGTCAGTTTATTTGAAACGTATTAAAATAATAGTTTTTAAACTCTTACTATAAATATATATAAACATTGGTTAGAATGTATTATGCAACACGTTTAAAATTATAGAAATAGTCTAAACAAATGACATGTGTTGTTGACTATTTTTTTTTTTTTTTTATTTCTAACTTTGGTTACACTGTTGTAAATTTTAATTTTTGTCATTATTATACTTATATAATGTTCAAAGATGTTATTATACGATAACAATTTCTGTTACAGTTGTGATCTAAGAAAAGAAAAAAGAAATAAGAAAGAAAAAAAGAAAAAAGAAAAGAAATAAATAAAAGGTGAGGATAACAATTAATATTTTATTAAAATAACGATATGGACAGAACTCTGATTTAATGGAAACAAAATTATTGTCATTTCTCATTACAATAATTTTCAGTGGATAGAATCCAGAAATGTAAGTCTTAACTTTAAGAATCCAGCATCGTAAGTGTTACGAGTACGTAATGTTGAACGTTCTTAGCGTATTTGACCAGTCATGTTGGCTTTTCTATCCACGATTCGTTCAGTGATCGAAGTCGCTGGCTACGACGAATACACGTGAGCGTCGACCATTTAGACGGGAAAAGTGAAATATTTACCTTGAGGTATGATATAACCTAGTAACCTAACCCCTAAAACGGTAAAAACTAGAGCATGGAATTTACTGTAAGTGAGTACTGAATTAGGTTGGAGTTAGCCATAAGATTCCAGCCGTCTACGTTAATATGTTAATTTACGATAAAGTTCATCTATGACACGTGCCGATACTTTAATTACAGCCGGCAAAGGTAACCACGGAAAAAGAAAAGAAGGAGAATAAATGGTCATTTGCGCCGGTCAATCATTGTGATAGATAGAAGCAGCATGGCATCAAAATAAGCTGTTAAATACGCTGAGGACGTTTAACTTTACATAGGTAGAATTTTTGAATCGTTGGATTGTTGAAATTAAGATTTGCATTTTCAGATTCTACGCATTGAAAACTATTAGATTGCGATAAGAAAAGGCAGTAATTTTATTTCCATTGAGACAAAGTTTAACTTTGTCTGTACTCATACAGATTTCGGTATTATAATATTTCATATGTTATAGAGGTACCTATTAATCTAATTAAATGATTTTTATTAAACATTTTTGTCCATATGAATATAAAACTTTGACATATTTTCTATAAACATCTTTCGGTCAAATTATTAAATGGTGTCTATAAAAATTATTAACTGAACAGATGAATACGCAGCATGTAAATGTTTTGTGATATATCTAGATATTTACAGAAATTAAGCAGTATTTAATCATGAGTCTTCAGTGGTCTTTAATCGCTGGATTTCTGTACGTCGAAGTCATAATAGTTCTACTATTGGTGTTACCAATAATTTCGCCTACAAGATGGCAAAAGATTTTTAAATCGCAGTTTTTAAAAAGTTTAAGCGATAGAGCATCAATTTATTTCTTAATTTTGCTTGCAATATTAGTTGTGATTTTATTGGATGCTATTAGAGAAATGCGAAAGTATTCTACAGTTGTAGCTGTAGAGAGAGATCATCATCATGTCGACGCCGGATTGCAAGGTGTATATTCATATTTCTCTTGAATCTATCTTGAATCTATCTTGAATTTAGGATCTGATTCTGATCCCATTATTATTTTATACAGGCAGTATGAAACTATTCAGGGCACAACGTAACTTTCATATATCTGGTTTCTCACTGTTCTTAAGTCTTGTTATACGTCGTCTTGTAATTTTAATCTCTAATCAAGCCGCTTTACTGGCACGAAGTGAAGCAGTTACGCGTCAAGCTGAATCGGCAACTACAACAGCGAAACATTTGTTGTTACAACAAAAAATTAGCGGAGAGACTGCTCAAAATGACTCGATCGAAGCTCATGATAAAGTAACGTTAGAATGGAAAGCTCAAATTAACGAATTAAAAATAAAAAATGAGGAATTGGAAAGTCAACTTGCGAGAGAAAAGAAAGATAAAGAAGCTATAAAGTCGCAAGCAGAATCCCTTGCCAAGGAATATGATCGGTTAAACGACGAATACAGCAAATGCGTTCAATCAACTAACGATAAAAAAAGTGATTAAATTCCTTTTATTTCCTTCTTATATACTTTGTTCTTCAATATGAAAATTGCTTTCGACTGATAATCTCATATTATAGAGTTCTGTCGTCCTGTATTTATGTACTGTATAGATAATAAGATAAATAAGTATAAATTATTTAATATATAATTGTATGTTAGAAATTTATGTGTAATTAATTAACACGTTGATGTGTGATACAAACGCTTAAATATATTTACTCGATACTGTATTTTAGTATTAAAATATCGTTGTGATAACCATTTTTAGATATAGTAGTAATATTTAAGTACGATTGGCTATTTCAACATGCTTTATTAGAGTTTTGCAACATGGTTTATCAAAATTTTAAATAATAAAATACCAAATGAATACAACTGGACAATTTTTTTCGTTTTTATTTAATTTTCCTTTTCCTCACTTTTCTTTTTACTTTCTTCCGAACACTGAATATTAATCGTATTAATATTTATAGAAATTTCTGAAATACATATAAAGGTTAGAATTAAAAGGCCTAATTCGAAAGTTATAGCTGTTTACTGCAGCTCATGTACATACATATATACATGTATAAGAGAAGCCGTGAATCACGCGCGCGCGCGCGCGCTTGTGTGTGTGTATAGGGTGAAAAATAATTTTTGGAATATTCACCAGGAGTGCTAGTGTTGTTCTATGTTTTAACCGAAGTCGTATTTGTTATACCATCCGTCTTTATTCATTTATTCATTGATTATAGAGGGAATGAAAAGTTAAAAGAAGGATGTCTCGGCCGAAAACAGGACCTCAAGATTTACCTCCTAAGGGAGGATATGCTCCTTTCAATATCAATCGAATCAAGCTACGTACTTTTCTATCAGGTACAAACTAACCTATAACCTGGCTAACCTATTCATTGGTTTATTATCTAATAGATTATTGGAATTTGATTCGGAATTTTTAAAGTAGTAATAGACTGAAATTAATTGAAATTAATAAATTTGAATATACAATTGTTTCTTCAGGTACTCGTGTACTTGCGTATTTGAAATATTTGAAGAACGATATGTAATGTTATCAGAAAATAAAATTAATGGAATTTAGTTAAAATATTAATTTACAAGAGCAAATCATGTGGCAAATCCTATATAAAATTATAATGGTAGAACAAAGTATAATTAATTTTTAGGTCGTATGGGTGTGGGGTTATTTATTGTTACCAATATCATTTCAATTCCACTATATTGCAAAAATTGGGTAAGCGAGCGAAAAAGAATGCTTGAAACGAAAAGTCGAGAACTGGCAACAGTGCCCATCTTGTTGGCAGAAAAAGATAGACTGTAAGCATAATTGTCTTATAATGGATATCACGTAATTTGCCGCGAGAAATATATCTTATATAAGTTATGCTATTTGCTAGTAGAATTTCATAAACGTTAGCAATATAGTTTGCTCATTATCCTCATTTGCATTTCATGTATTATTCTATTTTTCTAATACATATTTATGTTTAGTTATACGAATGTATTGTGTATATTTTCTGACCTATTATGTAATTACTCGTAGCGTGATTTTTGAAAGATTTTTGCATTTAAAGTGAGAATAATTCTTTGTCACAGGATGTTAAAACATCATAAACGAATGAGAGAATTAGAAGCCGATGTAATGAAGGATTTCCCATTTTGGGAAGTAGGCACATTTTTTGGAGTACCGATATACGAAAGTGTCCCGGAAGATACGTATATTGCACCACTTTTCGGTGAATGTTACACGTTTGCAGATCCTTTCGAATTACCAATTATGCAATATTCACATATCATGACTTAAACTTTGCATTATGAGGTTGATATGTAAGATAGTACGTTGTATTACATTAAATATAATTAATAAAGTCATATTACAAATACACGAAATTGTTGTGTTCTTGCCTTGTATACTATAAAGAAAGTTGTTCAGATCGTGATCCTTATCATACGATTATAGTAGAAATGCAGTAATTATTACGTAGAATTTCGATTAAAATTCGAAGGTAGTTTGCGAGAAATGAAATATTATTCGGGCGATTGTGTCGATCGATTACGTAAAAGTTGTAAATCTTGAGAGAGATGCATTTCTTAGAGAGAGAGAGAGAGCGAGAAAAAAAAGAAAAAAAAAGGGGGGGGGGGAATGTAGGAAGAGAGCGGTGGCTCTAATCCGGTAGATGCCACCATAAAAGATGACAAATTAATCTTAATTAGTTTCTTTTTTTTTCTTTTTTTTTTTCTTTTTTTTTTTTTTTTTTTTTACAAACGAAAATTTATCCGACAATCTGATCATTGATTATACTCGTACGTACCTCGAATTATGGATACTGAAGATATCGCATAGCAGACTAGTAGTAATATACGAGGTAGATAAGAAGTTATATGTTAGTGGGAGAATTTACCATCAATCGGCAACCAGGTGCTGCCATCTATCGGACCCGACCGAAATCGCAAGAAACTAACAGGAATATAGAACGCGCAAGAAAGTGTATCCCAGGATTAGTTCCTGTTAAACAAGGAGCGCACCGCTGTGCGACAAGGACAGACACACGTCTCTTTCTAATTCATTGAATTTTCGATAATTGTTCCGTTTCTGGGACAAAATCCGGCACTTTTGGAATCGAAGAATACAGAGAATACATCTGAGAACGGTCTCGCGCCGATTTCGACCGGAATTTGCGGTTAATTATTCGATTTTTAATAATTATCCACGACGTTCCCTAGTCAGCCAGGGCCGACGTCGCGAATTTTCACATAATTCTCGCTACAAGCAGTTAATTCGCGATCTTTCATGCACGAAGAATTTAGTAGAGGATCTAAGGAAGCTTCTCCAATTCCTTAGAGAGCGAATTAATATGGTGTAAAGTTGGTATTTGTAAAAAGTCGCAGACCAATATCGCGACATTTGTATACGATAAATGTCGACAGCTAATTAATTAAAGGTAAATCCCGATTGAAACGGGCGTGTGAATCTTGCCAGAGGTTGCACCTTTGTCATGCGATGCTGAAAGTTGATGACTTTTACCAGGGAGAAGAGTAATTAAGGAATAATGGTGAAATTAGAGGGAGAAGTACGTCTGTCCTTGTCTAGCAGCAGTTGAGATACCTTCTCGCACGTTCTATAATCCTGTTGCTTTTCCGTAGTTCCAGCCGGATCCGATAGATGGGCAGAGCGTTTGGCTGGTCAGATGTTGAAAGAGAACAACGGACGTAAGAATCAGAGACGAGGATGATAGAGAGTACAGGTAGTTGCTAGGTTATGTAATTGGTGGTATTGTTACAAGTTTTATGTCGGATAATCGTTAGTAAGAAGGATAGCGCGTGTACAGACGTACAAAGTAGGTAAGTACCGGTGGTAGTTTTGATTCTGGTTAGTTGGAAAGACTAATTCTAGTCTTCTAGTTTTACGATTGCGTAATTTTCTTTGTTTAGACCGTCGGCTTTCTTGCTGTATGGCCGGTGTATCGGCGAACTCGGCGACGAGAATCTTTACCGCGACGATCATCGTGGTAGAATCGTAAGAAAGCAATTGTTGGAAAAATAATTCATTTATTGATAGGAAATAAGATTATATACACTTTGAAGGGAGAAAATTATATTTACAAGTATGTGGACTTGGAGCGGGGCGAATCGATTCGAAGATATTGGAACGTAGCAGAGAATTTCATAAATATAAACCTATATGTATACGTATATATACAAAAGTAATTGGAGTAGCCGGTAGATGAACAGAGTATGTGGATCATTCGTGTTTATGCAAGTATACATGGATGGTTAACGATCGCTTGTATAAACAACATACTTTTAGGAATGAAGGAAAATGATCGTTCGTTTTAGGTGTATCGAATTGCCGGCTGCTCGTTTCGACTATTCTACTCGCGACGATCGAAGAAAGAAGGTATTTACGGAAATCGGGTAGAGGAAGAAGACGATCCACGTGGTGAAATTTGTCGTCGTTTTCACGATACCGATTCGGTTCGGAAACCGACTAGTCTAGTTGGAAACTGCGCAAACTATTGGCTATAATTTGTATGCAAGTGGTGGGAAACGCTGGGAGACGCTTGCTCTAGAAGGATTTTATGCATTGTTGCATAAAAATATAAATAACGAGTAGTTTTAAAGAATAAGAGTAGATAGGACAAGGATGGTAGATGGAAGAGAAAGGAAGAACGCGTTGGTCGTTGAAAAAGTGGTTTCTATGAATGGCGAGGGGGTGGGGTATCGGGTAGCTGGAGAAAGAGAATGGATGGAGAAGGAAGGAAGGAAGGAAGGAAGGAAGGAAGGAAGGAAGGAAGGAAGAAAGAAAGAAAGGATCGGTGGCTGCTAGAAATACACGAGATGGCACGAGTGAGATGATGACGGTTCGTTTAGGAATCATTGGCAGTTTCCTTTTTGTTCCTTTCTATATGGTCGGCGGTTAAGTCGATGCAGAAATTGTCGTAAACGTACGCGTTTGTCGTGATATTGCGATGCTTCTCCTCGGGTATCGAGGCAAATTTCTCGAGCGTGATATTATTAGGTTGAAGAAAGATGGCGGCTGTTGGATGGACATCGGCAGCGGGCGGGTCTGTCGCGAGCTTCCTCGAGAATCCGTTTTCTATTTCGTCGAGGCTTCGACCTCTGGTCTCGGGGAGGATGGTGAGGGCGAATGCGGCTCCTAAGCTGGAAGCTACGGCGAACGTCCATACGAAGCACTCGATACCAACTATCGGTTGCAGATTAGGATACATTTTGATGGTTGCGAACGTTAACATTTGCACGATACTGGTAGTGATGCCTCCTAAAGATCCTCTGAACCTTAGCGGATAGAGTTCGGAAGTCATGACCCATGGCAGAGTGAGAAATCCTATCATAGAGAAGCCTACGTGGCCTCCGATGCATGCCAAGGATACCACCGATGGCAATTTGAACCTGAGAGGAAAATTGGATCGATTAATTTGATTATATTTGGATGGAGTTGGCGTCAACGAAGGTGATTAAGCAGAAAAACGAACAAGAGCGTTACTAAAAGGAGAGGAACGTTTGCCTTTTCCAGCCAGACTATCATTATCTATCGTCAAAGTTGAGCGATTACGATATACCATTTACTGGCAAACCTGTTGTGTTTGATCGTGCTTAATATAATACGAATTACGCTATTATGCTATAATATTACGTATAATATTATTATTGGTATAATAATAATAATAATAATAATAATAATAATAATAATAATAATAATAATAATAATATTACGAAATATGCTATTACGCGAAATTGCTCATTTTATGGCTCCTATTACACCTATAAACTAGAATTACGTACTTAGGTATTTGTAGGTAAACGGTCATCCAAGTGCCAAATTCGACGTGGACTCTGTCGACGATTCGACAGAGAATTTATAGATGGATTCGTGCTCGCTAGACCATGCTTTACGAAGACGATAGAAAAGAGGAAGAGGAAGAGGAAGAGGAAGAGGAAGAATCGAGTTAATAACAAGCGAAAAAGATACGAACCTGTAGGAGAGAGCAACGCCTACGGCAGAGATCGCCATTCCTAAGCCACTGACGAAGGCTAACGCTCTTCTGCCAAAGCTGTTGGCTAGACCAGCGCCGGCTATCGACGCGAACAACCTGATCACACCGATTCCAACGCTCGCGGAATACTCGTTCAGATCGATACCGATGTCCTCGAGGATGCTGACCGTGTAGAAGAGGATTATATAAATGCCCGACATTTGCTGGAGCGCGAAGAAAGCGAACAACACGAGGAATGGCTTCCACACGCTTGGCATGTGAAGAGCTTTCAACAGACTCTCTTTTCCCTCTTCTCTTTTCACGTTTGCCTCGCAAAGTTCCTCGTACTCTCTGTCGGTGGTTAGGCTAGAGCCTCGTAGCCACAACAAGGATTCCTTCGCCTCCTCGTTTCGTCCTCGAGCGACTAACCAACTCGGTGTTTCCGGGATCATACTGGCAATTGGAAGAAGAAGAAGAAGAAGAAGAAGATGAGAGAGAGAGAGAGAGAGAGAGTAAAATAGTTATTATAGGAATGAAAATAGTTATTACCGCGTTAGCGCCAACGAGAGTATAGCAGGCGCTATACTGATGGCAGCGGCCTTTTCCCACGTGGTGAACGCTCCCAACGAGTAGATCATCAGGACACCGAGCGAAACTAAAACTGGGCCACAGCTTCCTAGCCAGGCTCTCTGGTTTGGTGCGGCGGCCTGTAATATTTTTCACCGGTCAAACGTTAATTATCGTATTTCGTACAAACTGGCATAAGCTAGCTGTCAATTGTGTAATTCAACGAATCAAAGGGAGAAATACCTCGCTGACGTAAAGGTATAGGCCGTTTGCCATGCCCATGCCGATTCCACTGACGAATCTGCCCACGTATAACAGAGGCAAGCTTTTCGCCAACGCTATCAACAACCATCCAGCGGCATGAGGCAAACTGGCCAACGCGATAGCCGATCTTCTTCCGAACCACTCTGCGCATAGTCCGGCGATTAACGAGCCCAAAGGATTAGAGATGACACCTAGGGCAGCGATCCAAGACGTCTCATCGGCGTCCGCCAAGTGATTGGCCAACAGTTTCGGCACTAAAATCGCGCTGAATCCTTGACCAAGCCCCACGGATATTTGTCCAGAATGCGCCGCCAGGCCAGCGAATATCTAAAAGTATCGACACCTTTGAATACCACCTTGATTTGAAAATCACCTTCGTCGCGGTAAAAATGCGGCGCGTTAAAAATGCGGCGCGTTAAAAATGCGGCGCGTTAAAAATGCGGCGCGGTAAAAAATGCGGCGCGTTAAAAATGCGGCGCGTTAAAAATGCGGCGCGTTAAAAATGCGGCGCGGTAAAAATGCGACGCGGTAAAAATGCGGCGCGGTAAAAATGCGACGCGGCAAAAATGCGGCGCGGTAAACGATCTATAGTGTATCTATAGGTATGCGATCCGATGTGCCGTTTCCATCGATTCGTATCTCGTATCGGTCGGTATCGGTTTCCGCGTTTCAACCAATATCGGGGTTGCCCGCGTTGTCGCGCCCGAACCAACCTAAGAAATGCAAGAGAATGACACGGATTACGCGTACGAATCTCGAAAATCCGATGCTCAACGGTAGCATAATAACGTCGTCGCTCAATTGACCTCGTGGAAAGAAGCCCGCGCGCATCTTCGCCACCGATCGTCGTCGAATCGCGATAATTATCGCAACAGATCGCGATCGTTCGAGCGCATTGTCTCGTTGTTACTCGCGTACACTTGTGCAACGCGTGCCGGTGGCCTTTTGCTTTTTTCCCCTCGACACTGTCTCTCTCGGATCGCTCCGTCTCGCCGTTCGTGTCCACCTGCATGCCATTCTTCCTGCGATTCGTCCGATATTCGTACGATGTGGTGTCGTCGCTGCTCGCTCCTTGCCAATTAACCGCGGATCCGTTGGACACTGGTGAAAACGGTTCGACGCCGTTCACCAGCTAACGACTGTCATCGAAACGTTTCCAATCTGCCACGGTACCATCGAGATTCTATTGAGTATTTATCGGATAACGATAAGACAAAGCTGAACGAACACGTTTAGGAATAGAGCTTCCTGCGATAGTTGCAGCGCGAGTCGATCGTCGTGTTCGCGATTGCGCAAACCACTTTTGAAGCTCTTGCTTTATTTATACACCGTTATCGATCCTTTGCGGATAACTAATCGAGAACGATTCATCGATCATCGAATCGAACAAAGTTGCAATTCCCTTACCGCTTTCTTCTGACCAGAGTATGCCAGCTTCCACCACAGTTTCGTTCGAGTGATCATCGCGTCGCACGAATTTTATCTGTAACAGAAAGAGAGAGAGAGAGAGAGAGAGAGCAACTTTCTTAAAAGAAGCAACTAGGAAATCCGAAACACGTAAATTCGTAGAAGCGGGAAGCTTCCAACGAGACTATCTTTCGCAAGGGCTTGCGCAGCCGATTGAATAATCGCACCCGTTTAAAGCCCAAGCGATCGCGTCTCTATCGCTTCTCGTCGTGACAGATTCGCACGCGAGTCGTCATTTCTCTATTTTACTTTTTATCCACGTTATCTCTCGTTCTCTTCGAAATGACGAATCGCGCGACCATCGCGCGTTTTCCGAGGAAATTTAACCAAATGGAGGATGATCCCCCTCTATCGGATCCTCGCCTATCGATCGTATAAACCTATAAGGTATACGAGTATAGTATGCAGTTTTTTTTTTTTTTTGCGTTTGCTCCACTATCGGATAATAGATTTTTGTTGCGAATGCCGGTGCTTGCTTTTTTTCCCCTCGTTTCCCTCGTTCCCGTTTTTCCTAATAATTCACGTAAGAAACTGAAACGTCGTGATCCAACGATCACAGCGGGACGCTTGCACAAAGCACGCGTTATGGTGCGCGGTCTCGTGCACATTCGCAATTACGTATAAAGATCGCTGACGTTCAACAGGAAAGCCTGCGATGATACCGATTCTACGTGCAAGATTCGCGATAATGCTCGAAAATGATCGCAGGTACGACTGTCGTGTTACGTGAGACGGATGGCGAGTTGCGCGACGGAAGCGGTACGATCGAATCGAATCGAACGGGACGGAATGGAAAATTTTACGGTTCCTGTCGGTTCTCTACAGTTTCTTTCTTTCTTTCCCTCTCTCTCTCTCTCTCTCTCTCTCGAGCTGAATTCTCGAAACAAGCGGTCGTTTATTCTTCCAACTGATGGACATGTTTTCGCAATTGTTACAATGCCGAACAATCGTGACGTTTAAACCAGTGCTTAAATAAATATGCTACTTGTATTTCGTCCAACCTGTCGATGCTTCTATATTGATTTAATCGCGACGCTGGTGCACGCGGACGCAATAAAGATTTATTATCGCCTTTGCACGTTAACAACATTTCGTTAATGCTTTTTCGAGCGACTTTTGACGAACGAGTCGCTGTTCCTATCCGTAAGATCGTCATCGTTATCGTTAATTTATCGCAGAATAGAAAAACGATTTGTTAATGCCAAAAAAAAAAAAAAAAAAAGAAAAAAAAAAAAGAAAAAAAAGAAAAAAAAAGAAAAAAAAAGAAAAGAAAAAAGAAAAAAAGAAAAGAAAAAAGAGAAGAAGAAGGAAAAAAAAAAAAAGAGAACCATGTCCAAACGTCGGACGCATTAACGGCGTTAACGTAACCGCCAGCGTATCTATAGAACCAGCTATCTACGTATGCAGCGATTTCAAGCGACAGGTAACGCGCGCAAGAACATTGTCGGCAACATCGATCGTATAACACCGCTTCGACTTGAATCTCTTCCGTCTTCTTTTTATTCTCGATAGGCGATCCGTTTTGAGATCGGACCGAGTCATACCGAATTATTTCGAACTTGTGAACGACGCGTAACGATTCCTAACGTTTTGTACATATCGCAACGATCCACGATAAGATATATCGTACGATATTTATTTACTTGATCTGTTACTTATTAGCTAATGTAATACTTGAAAAGCGCAACTTTGCAAGATAGCTAAGACCGACGTAAAGAGATACCACTAACCTTTGGTAGTTACACTTATATGAATAAGTTGTACGTATTAAATGTAAGAGGTGACAAGCCGAGTTCAAGTTTCCCTGCTTTCTCGTTCAATTTCGATTACGTTATGTCCCCCAGTGATAGTACGCAGTAGTACGTTCGATCCAATGGGCCATTCCTCACTCGACGAACGATTTACAACGTGCTCGGAGAGTAGAATGCGAGCAGAACGCGGATTCTCACGGTAACCTCGTATCACGCCGATCGTCAGCTCAAGGATCGCAAATCACTTTTATTTTTATTGGCGGCAGTTCTCTGTCTCGGTGCAAGGATGTTCCGCTACTGGATTTCGCCACTGTGAATCCTGTATCCTATAAATATAAAATCCTATAAAATCACGCGGTCACGACGACGACGACGACGACGACGACGACGACGACGACGACGAACGTAGATGCACCTGTGGCAGCAGCAGGTCGGAAGACGGCAGAGAACACGAGCTACGATCAAAGTTATTTCGATTGCGACCCGAGTTCTCGCCTCGCCGCGCCGCGCCGCACCGCACCGGTGACGATCAACGTTCTTGCTCCTTCCGCGTTAAAATCGCGACAACCTGCGAACCAACGGTGTACACACGTGTTTCCGAGTCATCGAGACTTGTTCCGTACACAAACACGCACAGAAGGTCCGCCGTGGGTCTTTTCGCTTCTCATTCGGCACTGAGATGATTTTTGCCGGCGCGTTCGCATTTATAGTCGCGGCAAGGCGCCTCTCTCAAAAAACGGCGCTTCGCGAAGCGCCCTTCCAGGGTCGTCTCGAGGTCTCTCTCCCTCTCCCTCTCTCTCACTCTCTCTCTCTCTCGCGCGCGCGCGCGTGCCCCACCCCCCCCCCTTCTCTAACTCTCTCTCTGTCTCTGTCTCTGTCTCTGTCTCTGTCTCTCTCTGTCTCTGTTGCCACCACCAGAAATCTTCTCCGACCCCTAACTATATTTTTCTACGTCGCGACCGATTCGCCTTTATTTTTTCTTCTCCTGAGAAAATTTGCCCGCATTGTTGCTTCGTTTCACAGCGAGTTATCCTTTTTCCCAAGGAGAAACGAGCCGAACGACCTAAAAGAGCTGATCCTCGATTCTTCTGTGGGAGGAATCAAAGTTGGGGAAGACACGGCGTCAAGATGCGACGATCGTTCGCGCTTTTACGAGCATTCGGAAATGCGACAGGTTTCTATTTTCTCTATTTCTTTACACGTTTTTACATCGTATTCAATCGATTTTCGAGAGAGATTTTTTTTCAAAGACGCTGGTTTTTCCTGGTAACACGACAATTGCGAGAGTCACTGAAAGTTATTACCGGTGTTGTGGTACGATTGTTGAACGATTCTGCAGCTGCGAAACGCCCTATCGTAGCAACTCGTCTCTTTCTAAGGAGAATCTAAAAAGTCCGCATCGTCGAAAGAAGGAGTAGAAGGAGTAGAATTCGCGTACCGCCTCGGAAATGTCCGATTTTGAAGCATTTTGTCATCGGCTTAAAAAAAAAAAAAAAAAATACGTACGTAATCGACACGTAAGATAGACCCAAGTCTGTTCGCTTTTTCAGGTTTTGTAACGTTTCTAACCGGTTCGGAACGATTTCGAAGGAGACGAGGATACAGAAGAGACTTACTTACACCAGTTTACATGCTTGCTGCTTTAGCGGAGTTTTATCCGACGTATACAAGCTGCTCGCTGTGACGGACGAACTCGTTATCTCGACTGAAACAGCGTCTAACGAAGCTCGCGATACAATCGAGTCTTTGATCCACCAGATTCGAGACCATGATCGGGTTACGTACGCGTACTGTCCACGCGTTTGCCAATAAAAGTCGCAATTATATTGCGCGTTCGCGACAAAAGGCCGCATCTTCCTGGTGATTGTAAGCGATTCAACGGTTGCGATTAATAAGAACGCGTAACGTGCAACAGATTCGCATCCTAGCTGTAATCGATATTGGATAGACGACGTCAACGCGATTGATCTGCTTCCTAAGTAATGACGTAAGATCGTAAAGCAGCGATAATTTTAACCGTTTTTGTATCGCGCAATTTTTCAACGAACGTTTCTATTATTGAGAAACGGTATTATTGAGAAAGCAGTTTATCGCGATTATTTCATCTTTACGGTAAATAATTAGAGCGTTAATATATTTATATATTTATATATGTAATCGAATACATCGAATCGTCGCATCGTTGCGTTATTGGTTACTAGTTGTTGGCCTCGACGCAAAATATGTTTCCGATATTTCGATTTGGATACGTTGGAAAAAGGAACGTACATTGCCAGATACACGGTCCGATGGTGTTAAATATGGTATTTATCCTGATACGATGACCGTCGTTACGAGAGACATCATCGTGCGCGTTGCATTGCGCTGCACTGCACTGTACTGCGCTGCGCTGCGCTGCGCTGCGCTGCATCGTAAGGAGCACGGGGCACGGGGCACGGGGCACGGGGCACGGGGTGCAATACACGCAGTCGAGGTCTGCAAGTATCCTTTTCTTTATCGACCGCTTGTTATCCCTTTACGATCGGTGTTTCTTTGAATCACTTTTTCATCAGTCGAGCGTTATATGATCGCCAGGGCCTTCGAACTCGATTTTTCCAAGGAGAATTCTGTCTGACCTAAAAATCTTGCCTCTCGAGTCGTCGATGAATCTCGATAAATGTCGTGTTATGGGAACGAGAGTCCTTATATCCGTGAAATAGTAACCGAGACTCTGTTGGTTTTGATCGTTGAAAACACAAGTGGACTGGTACATTTTGATCCATCGATCTCAACTCTCTCTCTCTCTCTCTCTCTCTCTCTCTCTCTCTCTCTCGCTCTCTCTTTCTCTCTGTAGCTCTCTCGGCTAACCCACGCACCGATTCATTTTCGCGGATCGAATTGTAAATGAAAGCGAAGCATTGTCGTCTTACCTTGAACGAAAGTGATCGATCAACGCGAGCAACCTGTAGACTGTAACGAATGTAAATGCCACTTGGGAATCGAAGCTATCTAGATCGTAGATAAATATTTACAATTCTCAAAGACTGTCGATTCTTTTCTCTCTTTGCGTCATTTCTCATTCATTGTATGAGACGAAATGACACGTCATTTTCGCGCAATGCGATGGAAGCTATCTACAATTTTTGTGGATAGTTGACTTTTTTTTTATATATATGTTTATTTAAGCCAAGATCGTTGTTACATTTTATTGATCACAATAAACAATGATTTTTTTTTTATTAATAAGGTAAGTTAGGCAGGAGTACCGATGCGCGACGGTACGACGTAGCCTTATAATATTGTGTGTTTTTTTTTTTTTTTTTTTTTTTTTTTTTTTTTTTTTTTTGTTGCTTTTGTCCTGAAAAACTTGGCCACAAAACAGGACGCTACGATAGTCTGGTTTTTTTTTTTTTTTGTGTTTTGTTCTTGTTTATATGGAAGACTATGGCGTTATGGTCGCTGTCGTAGGCAAGGTTTTTGAGGGTATTGTTTGATCGTAGATTCTGGAATTTTAGTCGCGCATCTGCTAGGCATATGTCCAGGTATGAGCCTCCTTTTGGATAAGAGGGTAGCTCGGAGCTGTATAGTTTTGTTTTGTAGCGTATGCTTTTATTGTCTAGCCAGTTTCTGATGAAGTTTCCTCTCGTATTGTTTAGAAAGTTTTTCCAGCTTGTATGTTTTGCGTTTAGGTCGCCTGCTATTATGTGGTAGTTTTCCTGTTTTTCGAGTTGTAGAAGTTCAAAAAGTTTATTGAATTCATCGTTGAAGGCTTTTTGGCTTCCGTCGGTTGCGTAGGCTGCGGTGATCAGTAAGTTTTCTTTATTGTTAATTTTGATTTTTATAATTGACGTTTCAAGGATTTTGAAGCTTGTAATTTTGTCGTTATGGATTTCTTTAAACTTTAGGGGTTTTTTTATGAGGATTGCCGTCCCGCCTCCTTGAGTTGCATTTGGTCTGTCGTTTCTTATCATGGAGTAGTTTTTGAAGGATACCTTGTGTCTTTTGTTCAGTTTTGTTTCCGAGATAAGTACTATGTCGGGGGATTCTTTGTTTAGTAGCTTTAGCATGTTGTTTGATTTAGCATCTTCTTTGATTTGAGATTAAGGAATTGGTGTTTATTGCGATTATTTTTAGATTAGTTTTAATTTAAATGTTTTTGGCTGTAATTGTTTGTTTCGTGTGTTTTGGTTAATTGTCAGCTGTGATATCTAAGGAGTTGAAGATGATGTCGAACCGTTCTTCGTGCGAAGTTAGCGTTTTTTTTATTTCTTTTATCGCTTGGAGGATACTGTTTTTAAAGTCTTCGAAGACGTATAGGAAGGTGGATTGGGAGATGTTGTCGGTTGCCATTGGGCTTTGGTTTGTGCGTGTGTGTAGATTTGTTGTTTGTGGTGTGATTTCGTTTCCTTGATTTGACGTTTTTTGTAGCTTGGCTACGTCGGAGAACTTTAGTTCTGGTGTGTATTTCCGGTATATTTGTTCGATTCGCTTTGTTTTTTCCTTCTTTTTCTTGTTTTATTTTGTCTGTTAGTCTTTTTTTTAGTTCGATGATTTTAGGGCACCCCTTGTATGATGCGGGGTGTCCGTAGTTTTTGCAGTTAACGCAGAATATTTTATCTTTGGTTACTGCATCTTCTTTTTTTATTTTGCACTCGCCCGGACCATGGGGTTCAGTGCATTTTACGCACTGGGGTAGATTAGATTGCAGTTTTGTGCAGTGTGTCCTATTCGCTGGCACTTGCGGCATTGTGTGACTTCGGTTTTTCTGATCTTTTCCCATGAGACTTTATAGTAGTTCAGTCTGTTTATTTTTAGTAGTTTCCCGATGTTACTATTGGGGGAAACTTGTACTATGAAGATTGGGAGCAGTCTGTTGTTCTCCCTTGATTTTCTTGTCGTGAAGCGTGACACTTTCGTAAAGTGTATATCGTCTATATTGAGGGCGTGTAGGTCTTCTAGTATCTCCGTTTCTGTGAAGCTATTTTGTCTAGTCCTTTTAGTAGATATGTGTGTGGTTTTTGCGATTTGGGGGTGTATGTATAAAATGTTGTGTCGATTGTGATGAGTGTTTCTCTTGCTATATGGAAATCGTGTAAATTTTGTAGGTATAATACATGTTTACCTGCGTGGATTCTTTTGATGTGAAAATTTTTTATTTGTAGGGTGTTTTGAATGATTTCTACGGTGTCTCTAGGGTCTTGATGGGTTATGTTTATTGGTGGGGGTTTGTTTACTTTTGTTGGTGCGGGAGCATCTGTTTGCTCTTCCATGGGCTGGCTGGTGGGTTGTCCACGTTGTGTTTGATCCCTCGATGTTGTTGTCGTTGCGGGTGCATCTTTAGATTTGCCCGGTTGGATGGGCTGGTCTCGGGGTGTTATCGGCCTCCTTGGTGGGGTGGGGTGGGGTGGGGGGGGGGGGCTTCCATCTGTGAGTACCTTGCCTTGTCGTGGGTGGGCGAAGCTCCAGTCGGTGATATGCCTTGGTATCTTATTCTATTTCGTGTTTGTTCGTTTTTTTTTTTTTTTTATGTTTTCTAGGATCGCATTTCGGGTTCCTGGATCTCCTATTGAGCTTGATTGTGGGAGATCGAGTTTTTGTGTTGGGTTGGAATCTTGGGGTTGTAGAATCTCGAATCTGTTGCTTGTTGGTATTGTTGGTGTAGGGGAGTTCCTTGTTTTTTTCATAATGGATTTGTTTTCTATGGTGTCGTCTTGCGATTTGTTTCCTCCTGGTTTTGGTGGCAGAGTTTCTGTTTCTGCGTTTTGCAGAAACGCGTCTGCTAGTCTTTTGGTTTTGGTTACCAAGTTGGGTCGAGGGTTGAGCTTTCGCGTTTTGTGTGCGGAAAGTCTTAAGGTATTGTTGATTTCTTTTATTGCTACTGGCGTTGTAGCTTTTCTTTTGATAGCTTTTTTTACGGTGAGTTCCGTTTTTTTGATTTCGGTGTCATTATCGGAGACACCTATTTTTTTGTTTATTTTTGTAATCGTTATTATTTTATTTGTATTGTTTTTTTTTTTTTTTTTTTCTTATTTGTGGCGTTGGTGACACTGCTATGATTTTCACTCTTGTCACTTTTTTTTTTTTTTTGCACTTTCACTTTTATGTCTGACACGTGCACTGTTTGGACTTGAGCCTGTTGTCCCTTTATGGGCTGAGAGGTCCGTCCTGTTCGAAGGTTCACGGTAGAGTCAGTGGATAGTTGACGCGTTGCAAGCATATGTTCGAACAATCGCATCCTGTATAAAGTCTTATTTCCAGCTTTTCGTTATATAAGCGAACCAGTGTTATTTCTCAATCGCCAAAGATCGTGGACAACAGACGAGTGGACAACAGATGAGTGGACAAGAGTGCCGTAGGAAGGGATAATATCTTCCGATGTTTAGGTTTAGAACAACAATATCGACTTTTTGTTTCTTTCGTCTTTTAAACGCGCTTAGAACACGGAGGTTATCTGCGTTTACGCGTGTTTTATAAAAGGCAAAGAAGTTAAAGAAACACGTTGACGATGAAAGTTGTCGGTTATACTATTTTTCGGTAATTGTCGATCGCCGAACGTCGCGAACGCCATGTCAATTGAAAAAGTATTCTCTCTCGATTTAGCCTGCGGCCAATTACTCCCGAATTATCGTACCGGTTATCGCTATAACGCACGCTCCTCTATTAATCTAATCTGAGATGTTTGTCGTTATTTATCGCTATGTTTGCATCGTTTTGTCTCAATTTCAATTTCTTTTCAAGTTCTTTCCCATGTTCTATTGTTGAATTTGCCATTAATAATTATCTATTATTCGCTTATTTATATTTCTCTGACAATCGTATAGCATACGCTGCGATGATCGTAGAAATAATTCGATTCGATGATGATCGAAGAAATAATTCGTTCGTAACTAAACACACGAGATATTAATTTATCGAATCACGAATCACGAATCACGAATCACTCGGTGTTTGATAAATCTGTAAACTTGATGGCACGTTACGCCGCCAACAGCCATCGCATCGGATTATTAGGATTAAGTTTGTTGTGTCGCCTGATCGATGTTTCGCGGTCGTTGTACGTTCGATGAAAGGATGAGACACGAGGGTGCCATAGTTCATTAATTCACTAGTTCGCTAGTTCATTAGTCTTACGCTATTACACGCTGTGGCATATTCATAAAACGCAGTTATTTATCTATAATTTATTTCTATTTTTAGACATATTTTTATGTC
The DNA here is from genome assembly GCA_037178635.1 of Bombus dahlbomii. Lineage (NCBI taxonomy): Eukaryota > Metazoa > Arthropoda > Insecta > Hymenoptera > Apidae > Bombus > Bombus dahlbomii. The sequence continues at coordinate 12,883,886 of CM074111.1, read as the reverse complement.
GGCGTGCCATACTATTTACGTATACTATACGTATACGAATGTTTCTCGAAGGCATGCAGAATTGCTCGCCGTTCTAATCGCATTGTAAACAACCGAGCTATAAATACTGTTCGTCATTGTCCTTTTCTTTTCTCTTTTTTTTTTTTTTTTTTTCTTTTTCTTTTTCTTTTTCTTTTTCTTTTTCTCTTTCTTTATCGTAACTCGTAGCTTACTTTTTTAAGCGTTCTTCTTTCTTTAATACTTTGCACGACATACCTTTCTTCTACAAACGATTACTCATCGTCGGTTATTCGTTGTTCCGTCACCGGCTGCAAATTCGCGTTGACTTTACTTTTTACCGTTTGACGCGTTTGACGCGTTTGACGCGTTTAACGCGTTTGACGCGTTTGACGCGTTTGACGAGGATCGACAATATCCGATATATATCCGAATATATCAAATATATAATACGAATATCAAAAGCATAATATACCGGAAACAAATTTTATCGGTTAAACGATACACGCCGCGCCGCTTAACTCAAAACTTCAGCTTCTTCTCCATGGGATAAGACGGCTCAAGAATATCTGTCACGATACGTCACGATCACGATCACGATCACGATCACGATCATCGATCACGATCATCGATCACGATCATCGATCACGATCATCGATCACGATCATCGATCACGATTACGATCACGATCTCAGATTCACTCCTATCGATCGTTTCTTATTGATCGTTTCTTATCGATCGTTTAATAGTGTTAATCGACCCACAATTCTGCCTCGTCTGAAAAATCTGAAAAAGTCTGAAAAATCTGAAAAAATATGGAAAAAATATGGAGAAAATCTGGAAAAAATCTGAAAAAAATCTGAAAATCTATCGACATTTTCGATTCTTTTTCGCTCTGATATATTGGTACAGATACAAGAATATCGATACACCGGGAAACAATCGCGAAACAATTGGGAAAACGAATCGTTGCCGTTCGTATCCGTAAAATCCGATGTAAAATTGGCGAGCAAGCGCCGATCGTACTACGCGAAAAATAATTGCACGGATTGGTAGTCGTCGTCGTCGTTCTTTTTCCAACAAGCGCGAAGAAAAAGAAAATAAATTTGGAGAAATTTATTTAGAAGAACGTTTGATAGCATTTGGTACGGTCGCGGTAATTAAATTTCATATTTAATAGCGGGAAATTACCGAAGGCCGAGAGAGATCTCGTATTGCTCGTATCGTACCCTGTTGTATCGGAGATTGAAATACTGGATCGTTAGTATTCGTTGCTTGGTACATACGTATCGGCAGTTTGTTTATGTGTTTTCCTCGAACAGCAGTCAGAGACACTTGGTTCCCCCCGTCGGAGACCTTGCCATTGATCGACCACTGTGCGAATGAACGAAAGTTGGACTGTATCAAAGCGACTGGATTGGACTGTATTAAACCAGGAAACAGGTCCAAGGACCTGTTTGACTCAGGAAGCCGCTATCTCCATGTAACGAATGGCTTTTATGTAAATCCAAGTGGCAGCCCTCGGAAGCCTTCCGTTTCCGATTACGATTGACCTTGCATCGCTAACAAGATTCTTTTCTTTCATTCTCTCTCTTTCTCTCTCTCTCTCTCTCTCTCTCTCTCTTCCTTCGTTGGTGTCTACGAATCTAGTCGTATAGTTTACACGCAAACAGCGCGAAACCCACCATCACCGTTGTCAAATCGAAGAATCTCAGAATATAGATCATAGAACAGAGATGGAAAATAGACAGCCTACGTTCTTGTATTGTGATCGATGTTTTAACCAATGCGGCCACGTACGACACTTAATCGACGACGATTAATTGAGATAAGCAGATAGCGACAGGCAAGAGAACAAATTTCGATCGGTAAAAGAAAAAGGAGGATAGAGAGGGAGAAGTAACAACGAGGCTCGACAGCTCTCGCGAATGCGATAACAATAAGTTGTTTGTCTCGTAAATTTACGACGGGACGAAACACGATTATCTATGGACGGAGGCTACAAAATATATAAACCGGGTTAAGCGGGTCGATAGTGCTATATCGCAACAAGGCACGAAAACGTAAGAAAACGCTCATATGAGTCGAGGCTCATCGACCACGATCAATAACGTTGTTATATATATTATTACGTTAGCCAAATCAAGCGACGCGTGCGACTGCCGTTATTTCCTTGAATCGTATCCTTGCGTTTTAATATAACCTTTTACGAGATCTTCTTTTTTCCTTCTCGTCCCTTCTTTTTCCCTTCTAGTCCCTTCTCGTTCCGTTTCTCTTACAACTCGTAGATCGGTTGCTCGTTAATTTATCTAGTTCTTAATCTCATCGCGTTGTCTCCACCAGCTGTGGCAAAAGTATAGACAGGTATAAGGTAATTGGTTGACGTTCGACGACGAGATATAACGAGATTCTACATTGCGAGAGAGATAGAGAGAGAGAGAGAGAGAGAGAGTTGTATAGAGAGCTAGAGTTGTATAGAGAACGATCGAGATGCCGACCGTGGATGAATTGTCCGACGCCTTTCGCGTGCAAAATGATATCACGTAATATCGACGTAATACGAAACAATTCGAACAATGGACTGTATCGCGATCGTAGGAACTCGTCGCAATTTCACGATCGCCGATTCAGCCGCATCGTCGATCTAACGACGATATTATTATTCGCTTATTTAACCGCGCGAGGCAAACCGCGTGGAAGAATTTCATCGATACGAGCAGAAGCGTTGATGCTAACAGAAAACTGTTTCTGCAGGAACAATGCTGGCAACCTTAAATATCGACGATAACGTTGATCCGAATTGAAACGACTAAAGTGTCGTGGTCGCGATACATGTACAACATATATAGGTATATAGTTATATAGTTATATAGGTATATAGGTATATAGGTATATAGGTATATAGGTATATAGGCATATAGGTATATAGGTATATAGATTACAAGGATGAATAAACGAAAAGACAAAGGTACTTTGCAACTGTTGTATCCTTTCAATCGTTTTTCCTTTTCAATCGATAAAAATCAATAAGATGGAAATTTGAGGAAAATACGCATGACTTTTCCCTGTCGAATTTTATGGCGCAGATTTTCTCAATCCTTTGATCGATCGATTAGCGAGACTAACAATAGGTTAACTTTCGGAAAGACCGCTATTAGATCGATCGGATTTTTCTCATTGCACATTCACATTGCTGAAACGGGCACTGCCTACAACTGCGTAATTAAGAACAGATTTCGCCGATAACGAGTCGTCTCGTACGACGTATTATTATATCAGTGTGGCTCGTTGTTGAAGAAAAATTCGTTTCGAGAGGGCTGAAGCTACTGTTAAAGCTTCTTCGGTGATTGGAAGAAAATCGAAAACAGGACGAATCGAATCGAAGATGGTAACAGAGATTGAAAGAGTGTGAGATGGGTGTAACGTGAATATCGGTACGATGACAATACGAATTGAAGAACCGAATGGAAAACGAATGGAAAACGAATGGAAAACGAATGGAAGAAGGTGTGACGATTAAATAAATATGGTTATCGTTCGATCCTAGAATCCAACGAATCGTAAAACGGGATGCGACGCGTGTATCAAAGTGCACGGATCTCGGTATATAGCGGCCGTTGGCAGCATAAGAGTCGGTGAAATTACGTTGACAGAGACAGACGGATACCCCGTGGCGAATTCATCGCCTACCTGGCTCCCGAGGGGCCAACGGAACGAGTAAATCGCGACGTAACCGCCGAGGACGTCCTTTTAATCAGCCATTTCATTTTCCATGGCACGACGACGACGACGACGATGATTCGTAATGCCGGCGTTAAATCGAACAAGCGATTGAAATTAGAGACGAGCGGATCACGCGTTCCACCCGCCTTCTGTTTTTTATTATCCCCTTTTTATCCGTCCTCTTAATTACGATTGCGACAACCACGAATTCCCGACTCTGTCTTTTGTACGTAACACGATAAATTTCGATTTAGAGAACCAGCCAACGCTCACGTTTTCTCACGTGACGAAACGAAACGTGTTCGTTACGCGATCCTGTTAACACGACCATTAACTCGATAACGATCGGCTCGGTATCCAGGCTGAAGAAGTGTTAAACTAAAACGACAAACTGAAAAAGAAAAACTGATAAAGAAAAAAGACGAAGGAAAAGACGAGAGGAATTTCCGGAAAACGGACAACGTATCGAGTTTCATTATTACGCAACCCCTGATGACTACACACCGATGATAGAAGCGTCGTAACTATATCGCTAAGATTACAACCTGCCACATAATCGCACGCGATACTTTATAGGTATTTTATTTTTTATTTTTCTAAATAACTAACCATCTCCCTGTATCTTATAATCACCTATGGCATGATCACCTATGGTTACGTACTAATAAACCATACTAATAAACGTACTAATAAACGTTCACCGTATTAATAAATATCACCGTACTAATTAGGATCAGAGTTGGCAGAGTTCTCGCCTTTCAGATCAAAATTATCAAAGTCACGTATCGACGAAAAGTTCGATAGAAACGTTTGATTTAACAGAGAAATATGAAATAAATCGATAACATACAATTTATCCATCGCAGTAAAGTAACTAAGTAAACTTTAGTATTAGTTTAGTAAAGTCGTTGTTTCTATTCGTATTTGTTGGTATTCGTCGACCGGTGTTGCCTCATTTTCTCTAGATTTCTAGATCGCTCGTTTTATTTCTAGAACGAAACGTAGCAATTAATAAACTCTGATCGTAAATCTGCTGATACGTCTACGTTACACACGTAAGTGTATCTCGATTCGATCGAAATCAGCTGCCCGATTTTTTAGCAACTATTTTTTTCACTCTTACCGGATGTTTAGAAGCGATACTCTATAAATATTAATAAACCTATGTTATATTAACGACGAAACGTTATTTATCATTTTCGATCCTCCATGCATCTACGAATTTTTCATGAACGTGTTTCCCAATGCGGTTACGTAATTATTTAATTATCATTGTATAATAAACGCATCCTCGCTAAACCATGACCCTCGTAACGTTCGTTACGAGCAACAAGTTAGCAAACACTCGCACCTTCTTAATAACATGATGCGATACAGCCGTCTTTTTTTTTTTTTTTTCCATTTACACCGGCGTTTCTTAGTCTCCTCCGATAAAAAGGCCACGATTTATCTTACGTTCGCGGTATCGAAACGATTGCTTTCACGATCGCGGCAGATACCTAAGAGGTCAGATCGATTCTCGAGGAAAGGATTTTTACCCGGAGCACTAGCTTCGATGCGACCGTTCAAACTATTAAGTTGAACGCTTTCCAATCTGATCTAACGATACATAACGTACGTAACGATCGTTGAAACGTCGAATATTTATCGATTTATTTCGCTTATCTACATGCGTACGTATGAAGCCAATTTTCTGCCGATCCTTTGATATCTATTCAACGGAGTACACACAGTCGCTCGAATTTAATATCCGGATTACTCTTTAATACACTCTTTAAAACGGAAGGAATTTTCTTGAAATTACATTAAACGACTCGAGCTGTTCTCACGCGTTACGCGAATCAGTTTACTGGATGACGCGAAAACAAATTTTTCAGAAAATTGTAACTTTACAAAACGGAATCGCGAAAAGTCATCTTTTACAACTGTTTTATCTGTTCGGCCCGTATAACGAAAATTGAAACGATACGTTTCGTAAATTCGTAGATCGGTTGTACCATGCGCGCTCAACAATGCTGAAACGTTCGTCGAGATCGATCGATGCAGAAACAGACTGTGATACAGGCATCGAAGGATGTAAGAATCTCAAGATTTATCGCGTACAATTATAAGCCGAAAGTGATGAAAAACTACGATTATTCGTCGGATTTTAACGAAATGAACTAAACGAACGAACATAAACGTACATGAAGAAAAATGAAAAAAAAAAAAAAAAAAAAAAAACAATTGTAAAAACAAACTTTCGTCATTTCTCTCTTTTTGCGTGTTTCTTTTTTTTTGTTTCTTTTTTTTTTTCTTTTTTTTTTTTTTAACTGCAGCGCTTATCGATGCTATCAGGAGCTAATTTTCCAAATTAAGTAATCTCGCTCGTTGCGAGATTCAAAGGAAGCGTTGGTTGATCGTGGACTTTTCCGAATGCTCGAATCGAAATCTCTTTTGCTTTCGATGTTTCAGCGGTTGCTAGGACAAGATAAGATTATGGTTACTCGAGTTACTCGAGCGAAGCTAAGTAGCTTACTTTGTAATTCGTCGAGTTCGATCATGAAAACAATTTTTAAGCGATCCACGATTGAGAATAGACTATTCGATTGGTAACTCTACGGCTTGTAAAATAGGCTTGTCTGAATCGTATTTTGGTATTTTCTTTCGTCGGACGTAACAAATTACGCGGTATTTTCTCGTTCCTTCGTTCCGTCGATTATTCCGTACGTTATAGACCAACATATTCTGTACCGTTATTACGTTATTCTATATTATTATACCTGCAACAAGTAACAAGCTTGATTATTCCGCGTAAAGCTCGAGATTGAGATTGATCTTAAGATATCGAAGCTCGAATAATTCTTATCGTTTTATCTCAACGTCTTACTATGGGACACACCGCAAGCATTGATCACGATGAATCGTTAAACTCGTAAAACGCAAGTTGCGTTACATCGCGCGGTTGTATATATACGTATAACAGCGCGTTGTTTCCTTTCCTCTTTATGCCGATAGATAGACCGCAATAAACAAAAACGATTAAACGTGTCAAATTACTCGGGGCTTTTAAAATGTTTTGCTCGTGGCAGGTAAACGCTTCGCATTTAGATATTAATTACCTTCCATTATCCATCGGATGAGGTTAGTGTCGAGCAATATACAATTCGAAATGCATAACATGCCCAGTACGTGCACGCAACGCTGCACGACGCACGTCGAACGTCGAACGTCGTACGGTAAGCGTACGTATTTTATGGAATCGGTAAATTCGAATTTGTCGCCACACGTACGATAACGGATAGCGTAGAGGAGTAGATGGACTAACGATAACAGGCAGCCTGGAAAAATACAGCGAGGAATCAACTGAGTAAAAAAGCTAGGGAAGAATGGGAATGGGAAACGAACAAGAGCAAAGATAGGGTTTAAGCAGTAAGAAAGTAACGATAGTTAGGGAGTATAAAGTAAATCTATTAGATCAAGGAAAATAGCAGTAATCGGCGACGATAATGTACGACACAGATCCCAACTATTCGAGATTCTGTGTATCTCCTCGGTGTATCGTCGGCTCATCGCCGTTCCACTATAGGTATAGGAACCTAGGAATTACATAACGAGAGACGATCGAGCGTCGCGTAAAACGCGGGTAATCGACACTGGGGAGAGAGAGAGAGAGAGAGAGAGAGAGAGAGAGAGAGAGAGAGAGAGAGAGAGAGAAAGGGAAACCAAGACTCGCAGGCATAATTGAAGATGGATCCGCATGAGGAAGCGGCTCGAAGCGTAGATATTGTGTATGCACGTGCAAAGTCGTTGGCGATCAGTCTTCCTTCCGTCGCGTCGCATCGCAACGCATCGCGTCCCATCGCATCGCGTCGCATCGCATCGCGTCGCATCGCATCGCATCGCGTCGCATCGCATCGCATCGCGTCGCATCGCATCGCATCGCGTCGCATCGCATCGCGTCGCATCGCATCGCATCGTAGAAGAGAACGCCGAGGTATTATGCAAGATATCGGGATCCAACCTTGGCAATGACCACTAACTATGACGATTGCGTTGGCACCGGTCTGTGTCTGTCCGTATCATTAGCTTGCCACTAGGATAATCGCAGAGTCGGTGGTTCGTGACAACCGACCGATTCACCACCGGCAACATCTTTTTACTTACTAGCACTTTACTCGCGGAAAAAACAATCACCTGCGGCCGGCGACCAGAAATAAAATTTCCCACTTTACCGACGCGACGCTGATTTGATTAATTTGCACGACTAGTTATTTAAAAAAACAGGTAACAAGTACGATCGAGGGGAATAATATTCGGTACCTATAACAAGAACGTTACCGATAAACGGATCGTCTCTGTGATAGAAACAATCATTTCCTTCTGTTTATACATCCTGTTTAAGCAGGTAAGAATTAGATTTTTCTTATCTTCGGTTTACGGTGACAATATAAAGATGTTTGTTCGCGTTCGTTCGTAAGGGATGGCTACAAGTTTCGTTTTAATTTTAATGAAAATAAAAAAAAAAAAAAAAAAAAAAGCTTGATTATAGATATACATACGTGCGTATGCTTACTCGGATTCACTTTGATTTGATTCACGTAATTTTTCAAATAAACGATAAACCGAAAAATTCACGTGTTAATCGATGCTCGATTTCTTAGACTGCAATTCTGAAACGAAAGAAACGAAAGAAACGAAAGAAACGAAAGAAACGAAAGAAAGGAATCACCTATCGAAAGATTAGCAAGAGAAGAAAAGTGCTTTCATTCTTGCTGTAATTTCTAATCGTAAGTAATGTAAAATTTCTATCGTGAGTTAGCGTGAGCGTATTAAAGTTACTTAAAGAACGCTTCGTAACCTATCGATGCGACAGAATCCGGGAATTATTGTATTTCGAACTACTCTTTAATTTGTTTAAAATTCACGTGTTAACGCATCGCCGGCACACTGGCGAGCCTAGATTCTCCGAATGGGGTTTAAGTCTATCGTGTGACGATAATTGTACGTTATCTGATTCCCGTTTTACCGTTTCATTCCAAGCATGCGGAGCACGAGGCCGTCCAAGTGTACAAATTTCGCGACATCTTTTGTTACTGTACGTTACACTACTCGTGTATGCACATGTGTTGTATACATTCGTAGTTGGACAATGAGAAAAGCTTGTGGTGACATCTATCGTTTTCGCGCGGAAAGCAAACAAAAGCAATGGGTTACCGATAACAGATATACGTAATAAGATCAGAGACGAATATACCAGAAACGGGATTCTCTGTGCCTCGTCCGTGATAAGATAGAGTTCGCATAATAAATCAAACGGATCGTATAATTATTATTGTGCCACGGAGATTTAGAGCGAACGATAGAGTTGCGATCGTTCGTCACGCCCAAATATCAAATCGTTAAATGACACAAACAAACAAACAAACAAACAAACAAACAAACAAACAAATAGATGAATAGATAAATGTCGGAAATGACGCAAGAATGGGGAAAGATAGTCTTAAATACGCGACAGAAAAATTCTGTGTATCGTACATTATTTATATTATCGTTGTGAAATTACAGTATCCTATACGGTATACATCATGCTTAAAACAACCACTTCACTAAATCGATCGCAAGTTGATCGTCTTTCGTTACTTTTAACGAATTTTCTGCGTAAAATCGATTCTCTTTCTAGTTTACAATAACTCTACGTTACTTACAACGTATTATATATATTCCCTATTGTAGTTCTCCCCTATCTATAGCTTCCTTTATTTTTATTATTTGTTTCGCACTACTTTCTCTAAAGCTCCAATATCTATAGTCCTCGTGTTCGTGTACCAAGTTCATTATTCGTTGTCTTAACTTGTACAGTTTTTGCTTGGTCATAGCTACGTTCGCTTTATGAAGTAATTTTTCATATTCCATTTGCGTGTTTGGGTAAAAGTATCTCGAAAGAAATCTTGTAATGGGATGCTGTAGAAAAGGCATTGGTTTTACGCTTACAATTTTGCCCGCGATACGTATTTAGAAGTATTTTTTCAACGCTGTCTTACCCTGTAGTATTCCCATCGCTGTGGAATATATCCTTCTGGTATTGGTTCTAGGGTTGCTGGCCCTATAAATACGTTACAATAAAATATGAGCAAACCAGCAGGTATCACGCCCATAAAGATGTAAAAATGCAGCCAATCCTTAGTTTTATACCATTGCCATCGACTTGCAGTTATATCCATAACACGATGTTCCGACATGCGTCTTACCGTTCCTAAAAGTTATCAAATTCTTAGTTTTTGAACATTCGTTCAAAACAAGGTTGACTATTTGAAACAGGTCGATTATTTTTCTAATAGTAATCGTTGATCACGTTTTTAATTCTCGCGAGAACATTTCCGTAAACAGGCACAGTGTTCGCGTACGTGGGAAAATTTGTTGCGTAACAAAACACTACTACTCCTTCGATATACACTGTTCTATCCAGTGAACGAAATATAATTATCTTCATCACCTTGGTTTTGCAACGCATAACTGTTGTTTTTCCGTAGTAATTTTCCCAATAACTCGTTTGTATGAAATAATTTTCGATTAGCCGCAAGCAAAAGCCTGCTCACGACAGCCATTTTGGTTTGTAACTATAAAACGGAACGCGCTACTTGTCTTGTTGGCGCAAGAACCAGCGTTGGCTACTTTACCGACGGTAATCTAGTCTCCTTAAGCCTTAAGCCGCGAAACTTGAAATTGCGCACGTCAAATACGATTAAATATTTGTACTTTAATAGGTACATATAAATTTTCTAGGTATATATGAACGTTATGGTAATTATATAAGGATCGTAATAGTTTTGATGGTAAATTTATTTTTTTTTTTTATGCCAAATTGCCGTTTATTTATGCCAAAATCCGTACCTTATCTCATCTAAGATAATTAAATATGAACGCATCGCATATATATATATATATGATCTAATATAGTATATAGTATAATATTTATTCATATACATAGTATTTATATGTGTATAAATTGCGGTTCGAACGAGAGAAAGAAAGAGAAACGGATAAATTGGCGCGAAGCTGTCGCGACGTCATGCCATGCCATCTAATACAAAGGTACATTTAGCGCCAATGAAGTTAGGTCAAGTGAATAGTTGAACTCGAGAAACGATTCTAAATTACAAACGCTACAAACGTTACAAATTCTCGTGATCGTGTTTGAAAACAGAAAAAAAGAAAAAAAAAAAAAAAAAGAAAAAAAAAAGAAAAAACAACTAACGATAGAAACTATAGCAACGATAATTAATTCTTAGAAACGGAGAAACAAAAATTTCATTACCAACTTAATATATCTATGATCGCGTAAGTTGTCTTCTTGGGCCAAAATATTCCTGATCCAGTGATATCATTGGTCAGTTGTTGTTGCTGCTGCTAGCAATAATGGATTTTGTATTACAGATAATCTTATCGCCACGTTATTGATAATATTAGCTAGCGTTAACAAATACTTTCGTAAAACAAAATAATGTTGATCTTACACCTAACGACCGTCAAACATTTATCCAGCATGTCGTTTGTCGTTTGTCGTCTGCAAACATCTCGACGACAATATATCAATCTCAACCGCTATGTGCAAGTGCTTGATCCTCATTGAAGTAAATGGTATTGATTCGGACGAAATTAATGTTGGCGTCAAGTTACTGAAAATGTTCGTATTCGGCACGTTGAGCAACGCATGACGCACAAACGATACAGCCATTTGCCGATGCTATCGAATCGACTAGTAGTTGCAAAGAAACGTCAAGAATATGCAATAACGATTAATTGCTTTAAACGTGTAGCATTTTAGCGTAAAGATACATGGCGTAAGTATAAGCACACGTATAGTATGTATGTATATACCAGTGAGTCGACTGTTGACACGGAACTTGAATCAGCACATACGATAAAATACCGAATCTCTTAATAACGATTATTATTATCCGTGTCGTCTAGCAAAATATTATTTAATAACTATTCGATCAAAGATATTACGTTTCACAATAGACACGTATGCGACACATTCTTTGTTCGCGTTTTTACCTATTCCACGGTTCTATCATCTACACGGAAAAAAGCATCTGCACTTGAAGCAATCTACGTGTTTTCTTCCGTTGATTAAAACTGCAAAAATATGTTATTCGATTATGACGATGACGTAATAAAGAAGAAGAAATGTCACGCGGCCATAAATCAACAAAACGGCCAAGATAAGGTCCATGGTGTCGTTTACTATTTTGTAGGATCAAGTCGAACGGACGTACACCGACCTATTCCATCGAGAAGGCGAGAAGGCGAGAAGGCGAGAAGGCGAGAAGGCGAGAAGGCGAGACGGCGACCCTGAGGAAATGGGTTAAAGACCGCGAACCTTTCCCCTTCCCCATATGTCTTTCGAATTGTTTCGTTTCGAGACATTCGGTCGTTTCGCGTGCATCCTTTCTACCCGGTTTCCCAAAGACAGATCTATGCAAAACTTACGTATACGACGCATTGGGTACACCGGGTGCACCATACAATAGACTCGACGAACCTCTCTCGTCGTTCACGTGATTCACACGCCTCCGTACTCGCGGCTGTTTTCGCAATACACGCTGCCGTACACGTGAACTCGTACATACTGCTACGTTCGACATCTCGCGAATCTCTTCGCTGTTTCGTTCCTCGAAATAACGATCCTACCAAAATAAAACCAAAGAAACGTAACTTAAAAAAAAAAAAAAAAAAAAAAAAAAAAAAAAAAAAAAAAAAAAAAAGAGAGAGAAAAAAAAAAATCTATCCGGTTTCAGCCGGATAATTGCTTGAAATTCGACGTGGAACTGTGTTTCGCAAAATACAACCTATCATCTACCGTGGGTCTCTCGAGCTTGAAACGCTCGACGAACGGTTTGCATTTGCACCATTCGAATCGATTCATGTCACGAGCTTGGAAATTGCCCATCGACCGAACGTTTCAAACGAGAATGGGTCATTGTACACCAGTACTTTATTTATCATCGTTTGTTGCTTTAGTTTAGTTTAATTTAGTTTAGCATTGTGTAGTATCGTGTATCAGCCGGAGCTCTGTGCCTTCTATTTTCCACGTGTGTTAGCAACCCTTAAATTGCTTGCTTTGTCGCCAGTAATATACATATATACATATATATATATGTATGTATGTATGTATGTATGTATGTATTATACCAGCGCAGAAAACAGACATCGTAGCGCCGGCAACGGGAAGGGACGATCGACCGCGAGACAAGCGTTCCCAGTTCTCCCCAGCCTTTAGTCGCGTATTGGCCACCGCGCACTGCACGTCGGGAGCCGTTCGTATCGGGACGAACGACCGAACGAAGCTTCTCCTCTATTATTCTATTGGCTGGGAGAAAGAAAACGTGCGCGCGCGCGCGAGATAGATAGATAGATAGATAGATAGATAGATAGAGATAGAGATAGAAATAGAGAGAGAGAGAGAGAGAGAGAGAGAGAGAGAGAGAGAGTGAGAGTGAGAGAGGGGGGAACATTGGCAAAAGAAAGGGGCAAAGAAAGAAGAGCGAAAGAAGAAGGCTTAAGGATCGCGAATTTAAAATAGAAGAAGAAAAGTCACGACGAAGTATAGGAGGTGAGTACCAATTTGTTTGCTATACGCAACGTACATTTACGATTAGATTTGTCAAGTGTTTTATCGGCGAGTGTATACGCAAGGAAACGGGGTTAGGTTTAGAAAAATAGGATAGGTAATTTCTTTTGAATCAAAAAACAATTTAGAAATGGATGAATGCGACGGATACGCGAAGGAGTACGTACGGTCCTGCGTGCCGTTGACTTTTCGACGATCGATTCTTCCGAGACGTCGTCGCCGTCGTCTCGTCGTCTCTCGCGTAGAATCGTTGAAAGGGGCAGGTTTCGGGTTTTTAGTCTCGAGTACGGATAGCATAAATCGACCGCGAACTGAAACTCGACTATGGAGTTGTTGTCCGTTGAAAGTCAGACATGGCAAATCGTGTTTGAAACGAAGCTTTCCAAGACCAAGAAGAACCGCTTTCGAGAACAGTCTTTGCCGCAGGTTCGACGGAACTCGTGCACTTTGTACGTTATGTGAACATTTCGCATTCGTGTGAACACACGATCGATCGATCGTTCAAAAATAGACAGTCTGTGTGACAGTGACCTACGTACGCCTATTTCGATATCTCGATGTGTGAGGGTAATGTACGGCGCTTTTAATCTAACCGAATTTAATCTAACCTCGACGAACCAATGCATTCTATCGTATGCATCGTGTATAGTAGATATTTGTGATTCTTATTCGAAGATTTTGTCGAAGAAGATAATTATTGAGAAAATATTTAGCATGATTTGTTGTCAAATCGATCCGATGTCTCGTTCGGCCAAATCGTTCAGAATGTATAGTATAGGATAGTATAGGATAGTATAGGATAGTATAGGATAGTATAGGATAGTATAGGATAGTATAGGATAGTATAGGATAGTATAGGATAGTATAGGGTAGTATAGGTACTGTAGAGTATAGAGTATAGAGTACAGAGTATAGAGTATAAAAGGATGGTTTCCTCCGGCTCCTCTAACTTGGTTTCCACTAACTTCTCTGGTTATAATACGACGTTATAATAATACAACGTTATAATTAATGCCGACGTTATAATACGACGTTATAATACGACGTTATAATACGATTAGATACATTTTTGGTTAGTTGCAAAGTACAGCAAAGTATCTTTATGGTTAGCGCGAGTGATTTAATCGTGTAAATGACGTAATTTTTGCTACGCTGCACCTGTACACGTAAACCGAGTGCGTGCCGCTTTGTTTTGTGCGAATCCAATTTTACTCTCTGACCTCTGACCCGATCGCCCATGTACAATGATCTACGTTGTACGTCGACGATTGCCGTTTTACGTCGGAATGAAAAAACAAACCGTACGAATAATGCGTAGATATGATAGGTAGGAATGGCGTACTTCAAATCTAGAAATATGTTGACGATGTTCACGCGAACATTGTAAAAACTGTAAAGATTAAACATGACGCAAAGACTAAAATAATTATTTTGCGATGTCACGTTTTCGAGTGGTGTCGAGTAGTGTCCAGTAGAGATAAATTGCCAGGCAAATGCGAGACGCGTGGATTATCTTGTACCGTTTAATCGTTGTTGTATCAACGATTAAACGAGATAACCGCTCGATAGCGATTAATTGTAAAATTAATCTGTTTTATTGTTTTATTTAACGTAGGATCGACGACTAACGAGCCTAACAGTCTCTGCGATAATTAGTTTGAGTACGCGAAACATGGCCTACGCGTTAAAAATGATGGAATAAAGCATCGAACGAAACGATACATGGTACGCGAGATAATATCGAGCAAGCGTAAAGTATAAAGTTAAGTTTAATTAAATGTACCGAGCGGTGGAATAAGCCGCCTGACAAATAACTCCTAATAAAGTATCTGGTCTTTAATTGCGCGTATCATGTGACGGACCCGAGCACGCGAATCTCTTATGCAATCGGGCGTAAAGACATTATCTCGATCGTGAATCAGAATCGAACGATTTGAGAAATCGCGTGGTACTCGTTAACCGGTAATCTCGATGCGATCCTTGGTTGCGGTAGACGTGGCATTAACACGACATTAACAGGAAAGAAACAGACGATTTCCAAAGATCGAGAACGCGGCCGATTCTCCTTTCCTTTCTATTCCCTTATCCCGATCGAAAGGAACAGCTGCGTGTCGCGATTTAATCGGCCCGCGTTATTCCAAGGAATCCAAGCCGTTATCGTTCAAGGGTTATTCGTCGATCGTCGAGCATCGATTTTAGCGAGATAACTTAATAAACCACTGTCATTTGAAACGCGGAATATTCCTTGCTCGCTGAATTCGATCGACGACTTGGATCGGCTTAGCGGCGTAGAGTTTTGTTGTAGAGCTAGCTAGCTAGCTTAGCTAGCTAGCTAGGGCGTTATCGAAGCCGTAGCGGAGGAAAAGTCGCGCGTTCTCTTCGAGAAGCATACACGCGTTTGTGTATACGTGGTAGGTAGGCTGCAGGAAAGAAGGTAAAAAATTTGCCTCGCATCATAGAAAGTCAGTGCGCTGCCACGAAGGCGGTTTCAACAACGAAATTACCGTGTCGTTAGCCACGATGATATGGTATTCCGTGGTCTCGGGCCTCCTTCTAGACGGGGACGTTCGCGACGACCGACGACAATGTGCGCTTTTGCGCGGAGAATTACGCGAGCTCTAACGAACTGTGCGTTCGATCGTTCGGCGATCGTTTCGTGCAACGGAGAAGAGAAATTGGTCAAACCAAATTGGTAAAATCCTATTCGATGTTTTTTTCTTTTTTTTTTTCTTTTTCTTTTTTTTTTTTTTTTTCCAGAGTGTACGTAAGATGGTGACCAAGTACGAGATCCACGTTCTCAGTTGACAGACGAGGGGGGCTGTTTCCAGGAGAGGTGAGATCGACTTGCTAACGTGCTGTTTAACCGAAGAAAAAGCAGCAGCAGCAGGCGCAGCTAAATACACGCGTGTAGCAGTGGTGCGAAGAAGAGGCATCATAAGAGACAGCAGCTATGGATCCTTATTCGCTGAGGTTGGTGTTAACATTAAGAAAATGTGTTTACACACGCTCGATAACGATCCGTGGATGGAGATACCTAGATCTCGAATGCAACGATCAAAAAATAAGAAATCCAAGTAAAATAAATCGAGTAACGCGATATAATAACGGCAAGTGTCGCGCACAGCCGTAAATAATCTTGGTAGTAAATAATCTTGACGGAACAAAAGATAATATATTCGTCTAATTTGTCGATCTAGCCCGATCTGACGCGTGTCAGGTACGAGCGGTCGAATCTGTCAATAGGGGTTGTTTTATCCTGGACAGGACGGATGGTCCGTAGAGGTTTTTCTTTCGGTTTTTCCCTTTGTCGTGATCACACGATGTGTCTATGCCTTTCCATCTACGTTAGAGGGGAACGGTTCGTTCTTTCCGCAGCGTCTCTCTACACAGCGTACGTAAAGCCCTTCTGTTGTTGCTCGACGGCATCGTTTCTAGAGGGTATCGCGCGCTTGTCAGACAATATTTCTTTCCGATTTATCGAATATCTGCCAGTTAGGCTAAATTCGATATACCGTGTTCAGCGTTGTTAAAATCGTGGTTGATTAATACTAGTCTTAATATTTTCCTTCTTACGGAAGCCTGTATATCATTGTCGGAGTCGCGTATCGTTTCCACGTCTTCCCAATCTAGCCAAATACGCGAAAAGGCGCGTTCGGCGAAAGAGGTGCTGGAAATCACGCGTTCCGTTGACTTTGTCGATCGATCCGGTTTCTATTTCATAACAGCGAGCAAGGGTAATCGTCGATCGAAAATTCAGAGGATGGCTGGTTACATCCTATAGCGAATACGTTATTGTGATTGCTTGGCTGTCCTCGAACGAGAGAACCTAATCGGATCTGTTTTCGTTATTCGCGCACGTATAACGGCGATACGACCGACGTACGACGGGAATTTTGGAAAGCGTCCTTCGGGATTCATCGTTCTTTCGACCATCGACCGTGTATTTGATCAACGACGGTGGTCGTTGTATTTGATCAACTTGGCAAGGAAATGGATGTTATATAAAATTTTGACGGGATGCAGGATGGATATTTCAGGAGGCCAAGTACGAACGAAAGCACGCGAAACTCGTTCGGGGGAATAACAGGAAGACTCGTTCTCCGGTCCGGAGAACCAGTTTTGCCAGCCGATAAATCGCCGATACTCTTGTTTTGAACGCGTCAGTAAAGCAGATACGTTTAAATCGCTATATCGTTCGTCGTTGTCCTTTCTTTCACAACGTTATCAATGTCGAGTCGCGTTAAACAAAAAGAAGAAAGAAAAAAGAGAGAGAGAGAGAGAGAGAGAGAGAATGTATCAACGCAAATAACAAAAGACAAAACGCGAGATATTTTCCACAGAGAATAGTGAATTCTCGATGAAGACGGTGACACCGTATCGAACGTATTAAAAGTGCGCAAAATGGGAAAATTTAATGAAATTATAGACACGATCAAGTTTTACATTCGAATTTTATCTTGATTCGTCATCTCGATTTTGGAAAACAATCTCCGATCTAACCATACGCTGGCATCTGGCATCTGGCATCTGGCATCTGGCACCTGGCACCTGGCACCTGGCACCTGACGACCTGGGATCTGAGATCCGAGATTCGGGATCTGGGATCGTGTACGATTTCTGCTAATATAGTTTGGTTTCTCGAGAGCACGTGTTACATAAACGGACGCAACTGATAGCGGGAACTTGTAAACACAGAACGAAGAACGAAAAACGAAAAACGAAAAACGAAAAACGAAAAACGAAAAACGAAAAACGAAAAACGAAAAACGATCAAATTAATATTTACAAAGTTAAACGAACGACCGTTCTCTAATGGAATTACCACGATGCGAATGGAATTGCGAATGAAATTAATCGTTAATTAAAACCGTAGAAAAAACCCGTCGTCAAACGCTGACAATAAACGACGTATCGCTTATGGTTGACGCTAAGAGAGTTAAACCGTGCAAAGCTGCATTCTTCGCTATCACTTCTGCTTGCACGTTCATTTACAATCCACCGGTGGATAGGTAAATTACTGTTACCGCGATAATACGTGCACACGTACTAGATCGAAAGGAAATAAGGCACGAGGATCGACCGCTTTCCGATCACGAATCTAAGCGGTCGTTACATCGAGTCAGCGAGATTTTTGCACCGTGCATTCCAAATGTTTCTTTTGTCCATCTTATCTGTCAAATTCAAACGGCCGACTTACGATCGATCGCGTCACGCAACAAATAAAAGAGTCACGATGTCGATAATGAAAGGAGTCGATCTAACGATAACTGGGTATGATCTTACGTTCTGTCTGACGTAACCCTTTATATTTGTTCTTCTTCCTTGGCTTGGCAAGGCTTGCCATATTTAAATAAAATATCACGAGACGAAAGAAACGCGAAAGAACTGCTGGCTATCGTTATCTAGAAGGAAACTAGAGCCGAAATAACGCCAAGTGACGTCATTTGATACTGTTAGTCGTGATAAAAAGCTTAGCATCGAGTTGTCCAGTGATGACAACTACGCATTATTGTTTCTTTTCTCGTTGAGTTTCTCGTTGAGTTGAGTTTCTCGTTGAGTTGAGTTTCTCGTTGAGTTGAGTTTCTCGTTGAGTCGAGTGAGTTTCTCGTTGAGCGGCCTGGCATATAAACGTTTCGAATAAATTTGTTTCGCTACTTTCGATTCTCTCGAAATTTCCATTTGCACACGGCTAAGCCGAGTCAGCAGCGAATCTCAAAATTCGCCATGCGTTGTTCGTTTGCCTCGTCTCGTACCCCGGCTACCGTCGTATTTACCGCGTGCGTTCGTTTACGTTTCGACACCCTATGGGCTAAGGCTAGAGATGTCACCGCGTAAAAAATATATACGCGCGCGGATAGTACATGGATAGTACATGCTGGCCTTTCTACAGCATTGGCTATTCTTAGAACAGAAGCTGTCCAACATCTGTCAGGCTTTTGTTATACAGCCGAGTTTTAGATATCGATTTATAGATGCGTCTGTAAGGCGGTATATGATTAAGAGGCTAAGAAATTCCGGCTAGGAAATTTTTCCATCTAGCACCGATAATCTTACAAAGTCGTGAAGCGTTTTGTCGACGGTTGTCTGTCAGACAAGGGATCGTCGTAACTAGCTGTGCGTGACAATTTTTATGGCAGCGCGTATCGATACAAGCGCTTGATAAGGGTTTTAAAGCGTGTTATGATCGTTGGGAAAAACACCGCGCTGGGAATTTCCGTGCAAATCCTCCGTAGCCTCCGGTAACGCGTATTATTACGAACCGATCGCGTCAAACCGCCCCGACCCTGTTAAACACTCGTTCGCAAAGTGAAAATGTATAGACGAGCGAGATCCGGCCTTCTCATCAACGTCCGTGTCCAACGAGCGACATAGTTGAGCGTTTTCGATTCAAAGATATTCACGACAGCCGCGTTCGAT
The DNA here is from genome assembly GCA_037178635.1 of Bombus dahlbomii. Taxonomy (NCBI): domain Eukaryota; kingdom Metazoa; phylum Arthropoda; class Insecta; order Hymenoptera; family Apidae; genus Bombus; species Bombus dahlbomii. The sequence goes on along the minus strand of CM074111.1, from coordinate 12,864,133 downwards.
TCGTACACGGTTCGTTAGATATTACAACGAGAACAAATATCGCGCATATATTTGATATGTTTTTGTACCGGCAATTGATCCTTGGCATCTTTTGTCTTACGGGCGAATTATCTTTAGTAGCCCGGTTTATTTGATGGCAAACTACTATGTTTGCTGGTGCGTGTTTTCGCGAGCCCAGTGTCTCGTTGGAACGGTGTATCGTTGGAACAAGCTTTTCTCGTTGAAGCGCGAAATCGTCGTGATTACGGGACAAGACGGCGAGGTATTCCCCATCTCTCACGTGTTTTGTTACCAGAGCTTGTTATACCGATGCAAAAAAATTAAATAAATTATAGCAGCACCTGATACTTACGCAAGCATCGTTGTTCAATATTAAACGCTTGCGCGAATACAGCAATCGGCAACATTTCTGTGATTGCAAACGCACCACAGCCCATCCCTCGGCATATACGCACAACATCGGTACGTACGTACGTACGTACGTACGTAATCGTTTGATGGATAACGCATGCCGTTGCTTTATCGAATACTAGTCGATCGTTAGTTGCGTCGTGTCTGTCGTTATACGCTCGTTTGCACTCGTAAGAAATTATCGAGCGCCATTTCACTTGTTTAAAGTTATCCGGTCGGCGATAATTTCATTCTCAACGAGCTGTTATAATTGTCAGAGAGTGTGTATATCGGCGGCGATGCGTTGTACGCGTGAAACTCGTAACGCGGTTTCATCGCGAGGCAGAATGAAACGAGACGCGAATACATCGTACGCAAATTTTCCAGACAGTTTACACGACTTTTTCGCCGATCGATAAATGCGTGCGATAAATGCGTGCGATAAATGCGCGTAAGCGGACGTTACGTGATAAAATTTCCCACCACAAGACTCGCTTCTTGGTGCGATCCGTTTGTCTAGCGAAGAAATTACATAATTTTTATTTTCTTCATCTGGCGCTCAGCAACGAAAGGTACGAGAGTACGAACGATATGAATGTACGTTGGATGGACACGGTCGGTCCGTCGGTGTCGAGTAGTAAAATAAAGCGTTCGACTGCGTTGAATTCATCGACGGGGAGAAATGGTGGAATTAACGCGCGTTAATTCCTCCAGCCGCTTTTAATTGAGCCGAGTTAAGGCCCCCGACAGCTTATTCGCGAGACGCGTTTCCATTTGCAACGGTCGCTGATATGGTTACACAACGCTCGCATACTGTTCTCGGTTCTCGGTTCTCGGTTCTCGGTTCTCGGTTCTCGGTTCTCGGTTCTCGGTTCTCGGTTCTCGGTTCTCGGTTAACTAATCGGGCGAAAACTAATTCTGCGTCTCGTTACTTTCGCTTGTAAACGAAATATTTCTATTATTATCGAACGTCGTTGTTTGTCGGATAGCGGCTTAATTATCGCCACATCTGTTCCTGTCCGTTCTGTTCTGTGTCGCGTTTAAACGATGTACAAACACGATTTCTCAATATGTCTCTCGCGCGGTCATCGATCGATTTAAGTTGCGGCAACTTGTCGCGATAGATCACCAGCTGCTATAAATCTATCCGTACGTAATTACTAGCTGCAGCTATATAAATGTCGTGCGTACACGATAAACCGTGATGCGCGTGATGTCACCGTTGCGAAACACGATCGCTTGCAAATTATATATACCCACGCGCATATCTACGTAGCTACGCGCGTATATACGTAGTTTTGACATTGTTAACGTTGGACGGAACAGCGGTCAAGCGACAAATTAATCGACCAGCGGTTTACGCGTATCCTAGCGAGAGCTACCAAGAAATGGAAACGCTTTATCGCAATCGTAAATTGTGGCGCGTAAAGCGCCGTGTCCGTCTATCTGCTGCCAGCCATATATCGGCATATTGCCCCATCCCCCGGTATATTGCGGTGCAGCCTTCAGGTTTTCTCCACAACCGAATAAAGAAACGAACGGGTTCGCTTAATCACGTAAACGTTGATACGTGTTATAAAAAGATGCATCGACGCATGGAAAGATATCCTTTGTTCGCGCCGTGCTGCCGTCTTTAATGTTTTAACGTTTTAATCGACGGACATGATTTGGCGGAAAGGAGAAGAAGAGGAGAGAGGGCTGGGCTAGACGAGAGTTGGTGACGAGCTGGCCGGCGGGCTCTTTGTGTTTCAGTGTGGAGCGCGAGGCATCGAAGAACATCGAGGAGAACGAGAGGGAACGTTTCAAAGACGCGATCGTATCGAGCAGAAGTCTGAACAAAGGCTTCGTCGAGCCTACTACCATTAAAAATGCCATACACGAGGTATATAATATCATCGATATAAACATCGAAACACGATGTATAATGTATAATGTACGTGTGGGTACAGCGATCGATCCAATCCATCCGATCTGATCTATATCCTTAGATCGCTTCCTGCATCATTGCCGCGTCTTTCCATATATCGGTAGGGCTAGCCATGGCTTATTCGGCTATTTTGATCCCACATCTTGAGGCCGAGGACGCGGAATTGCACGCAACGCGAGAACAGACCTCCTGGATCGGTAAGCAACTTGTTACGGGCGTCGATAACGACGATACAAGGAACAGCGACGACTAAAATTTACGAAATATGTATATATATATATATAGATATAAAATAGATATATATATATATATATATATGGTGATTGCCGTCCAGCCGATTAATAACGCGAGGTTTTTTGCACCTGCGAGAGATTAAGCGAGAGTAGTCGCCGAACGAAATAATAACTGCCGTAACTCGGTTTACGAGTTTCTATTTTATTGACTAAATTCAATTTTCATTGGCGTTTCACTTGTCTTTGTTACTTCGTAACAACCAACAGAGTCGTACGCGAAACGTTACGATCGAATAAGAAGAGCAGAGCGAGGCTGTTTAATCTAGCAGGCTGATGGAACGGCTGGCTAGTTTACACAGAGACGCGCGGTTCCTTTCCCAACGACTGCGACATACATACTTTAACAACTTACAACGTGTCGGTTGTTCGCAGCAGACATTCGACATCGACGAGAGGCGAATGGCGACAGATTATTATTAGCAGAGATATATATATATATATCAGTCATATATGTTAAACGCGATCAATTTTCAGCCAGCGTGGTGGTAGTCAGCACACCTTTGGGTGCCTTGTTAGGAGGATTTCTGATGGAGACGGTGGGAAGATTGCGGACCCTTCAATTCGGCTCCGTCCCCTTCATCGCGGGCTGGATTCTCATTGCGCTGTCGACCAATATCCCGATGATTTTAGTCGGTCGATTGTTGTCCGGGCTAGCCACGGCTTTGGCAACTTCACCAGCTATCGTCTACATCACCGAAGTCGCAAGACCAGAACTTAGAGGATCCATGATATCTTTCGGTCCGACGTTGGCCTCGTTTGGCATGGTTCTTTCGTACTTGAAGGGCGCGTACATTCATTGGAGACTGGTGGCCTGGCTGGGCATAATTTATGCCGTCGTGCCAATCATTTTGGTGCAACTGTTTGTCCCGGAATCGCCTGTATGGCTCGTCTCCAAGGGACGATTGGAGGATGCGAAGAAATCGTTGGAATGGTAAGGAAAAGCGAACGAAAGCGATCACTTTTTTCCGATCTATCGGTATCGGTATCGGTATCGGTATCGGTATCACTAGTACTAGCATTAGCATTAGCATTAGCATTAGCATTAGCAGTAGCAGTAGCACTAGCACAGTAGCAGTAGCAGTAGCAGTAGCAGTAGCAGTAGCAGTAGCCGGTAGCGGTGATGGTGGTGTGGATAGAGCGGGTGGTGATAATAGCGATAGTGGTAGAATTCGAGTGAAACGAATGGCACTGGCTTATTTTGCTACGATGCGCGTACGACGCGAAAACAGAAATAATAAAATTGATTTTCGCTAGATCGAATACTACTAGACCAGATTCGCTGTACCACAGAGGTAAGCATTCCGAACGCTCTATCGTATTTGAATCTCGCAGGCTGTACAAGCACGAGGCGAAGCAAGGCAAGGTGTCCGCCGCGGAGGCACAGTTCAATACGATCGTGAAGGAGAACGAGATTAAATTGAGCGAACAAAGAAAGAGCAAACACGGCGGTGTCTCCACTAAACTCAGGGGATTCTTGAAGCCCACAGGATGGAAACCGCTAACGATACTCTTCCTCTTCTTCTCCTTCCAACAGTTCTCCGGCATCTATATCACTCTCTTCTACGCTGTCACCTGGTTCCAAGTAAATAACTATTTCTTCTCGACGTTCACAGCATAGTCGGATCACCGATTCGATCGGTTACATGCTGCGTTTCGTGATTAATCGTAATCACTGTCATTCAGGAAGTCGGTTCCGGCGTGGATGCATACATAGCCTCGATTCTAGTTGGTGTAACTCGTTTCCTGTGTTCGATGGTGAATACTTGGCTGCTAAGGCGGTACAAGAGGCGGCTCCTCTGTATAGTCTCGTCTTTGGGAATGGCCTTTTGCATGACCGTTTCCGGTTACTACACCTATCTTATTAAGAACGGCGATCGTTCTGGATACTGGGTAAGCCTTCCAAGCTAAACGGTGCATGTATTCTTGAATAATTGTACGACGATAATGATAATTGTAAATCATCTTTATCGCGTTGTCCACGTGTTTGCCAGGTTCCTGTTGTATGCCTGTTACTTTACGTTTGCACGTCTATGGTCGGTATGTTGACTATTCCGTGGACCATGACGGCCGAATTATTCCCTACCGACATCCGAGGAATCGCTCATTCCATCAGTTATTCCATAGCCAATTTGCTAATGTTCGCTGCTCTGCAAAGTTACAGAAGCTTACAAAGCTTTCTTGGTGGTATGTATTACAGTGGTGGTGTTTTACAGAAGCTACTACTAGTCAGTCGCTAAAAGTTTACTAGAGTTATCTAAATTTGAACAAATTTCACAACCGTTATCGCCAACAAACAAGTTTTCACCATTTACGATAGTAAATATTCTTTTAATAGTAAAGAAACGGTAAAAGTGTCTTTCTGTTTTTTTTCGCTCGGAAAAAAAAAACAGAAAAATCTATTAGGTGTACATAGGAAAAAGAAAAACGAAGAAGGAAAGACGACACAATTTCATAGAAGCGTATCTCCAAGAGATTATGAAACAAGCAGGTGGTAGATTTAACGCTAATGTCTCGTGTGATAAATTAAATAATTTATTAGTCTGATATATATATATATATATATATATATAAGTACATATAAATACTTCTGCATCTTCTCCATTGATTCCGCGAGTGCCACATCCGGTATACCGAGCAGGAGACATTTTTACACGATTCTGTGAGAAAACGCGTTTTTAGTTTGTCGCCGTATGTCGAACGCATAAAACTCGTCTATGCGATCGTACGAAAACTCTTGTGTATGTACCTAGGTGGAAATGTTTCTATTCCCAACTCTGTTCTCATACATTTTTCAATACGATCGTAGGGTCGCATGCCGTGCAGTGGTTCTTCGCTGGTGTTTCCATAACGGCCGTCGTGTTCGTCTGGCTATTGCTTCCAGAGACTCACGGCAAGAAGCTTTCGGAGATCGAGGAGTACTTCCAGAATCATTTCCTAGCAGTGGGTGCCGAGGCGAAAACGAAGAAACGGCGAGCACAGAGAAAGCAACAGCGTATCGACAAATCCGCCACGGAACCGTTGAATCCGAAAACCATACAAAACGTGTAGATGCTTTCTTCCGTGTGGCTGGGAGGGATATCGTGGCGAGGAAGAATTCTTAGCTGTATGTACATATAAATAACGTTTCTTCTATACATGACACACGAATTACCGGATTTTTACTTAAAGTTGTTACCTCTGTAAAACACGAAGCGCGAGGATACTTTAATATCGTTGAGGTCAAGATCGAAGAGATAGATAGCACTTTGCAGAGCCGAGGCAGGAAGAAAAAGAGAGATATATATATATATATATATATAAAGAGAGAGAGAGAGAGAGAGAGAGAGAGAGAGATAAAGAGAGAGAGAGAGAGAGAGAGAGAGAAAATACGAGTATAAATACATGAGCTGAGCATCATACTTAAGCATCATACTTCTTGAGTATTTGGCTGCGAATTAATTGCGGCAGAACATAGATCAGCGGAAAGGAGCCGTACGACGAGGGAACGGAAGAGAGGACAACAGATATATTTCGAGGTTAAACGAAACACGATCAACGTCTCCGAAACGTATATCGACCAGGATATATATATATATATATATATATATATATATATATATATATATATATAGGCTGGACGAATAGCCTCGCTTGTTGCTAATTCCAGGAAAATTTGTTAACGTATATTTGTAGACTGATAGAGGAAGGTATCGGCGTATCGATAAATTTCTGCCATCACTGGCCTACGTTTGTTCCGCGATAATAAGAACAACTTTAAGAGGCAAACGGATAGTATATAGTACGTTTACATACGCGTGAATTCGTGATATACATATAGACGTGTCTGTGTATACAGGTATAGAGACGATGAGACGATCGATGATAATACATACGCACGGCATGTGCTTGCAACACGATATTGCAGAAGCAACCAGAATATTCTTTACCAAATAACTAGCGAACGACTCTACGCGAGACTATGAAACACAGTATTTATTATACGCGTTGATCTGATACGGTCTCTCCGTTGCCTTTATAAAAATGTATATGGATGGCCGTACAGGAAGACGATAAAAACATGCTTCGTTCGGGAACACAGGCCAAATGCGCGCGGTCAACTTTAATCTTTTCCTCGCGTCGCGCCGTAGATCGTCTCGCGAAATACCTTACGATCGTTTGCCTTTTTTTTTTTTTTTTTTTTTTTTTGTTTTTTTGTTTTTGAGGCAATAGCATAGCATTCCTCTTTTGGAAACTAATTGTTGGAAACAACTTTGCTGTGATTTACCAATATAGACAAGGACAAAGTCGCGCAACGAGAGGAAGGAAGCAGCAGTATCCTGTTTTGCCTATGGAGCGTATAGTTTCAAATGCCAATATGTACATACATACATACATAGTATCGAAGCGCAGGCGCAGGCGCTGGCGTTGTGTAAATCATTAACGCCTAACAAATCTATCGGTTTGTTCCAACTTACGAACTTGCTTGCTTTCTTTCCAATGGCGCCCATCTACTTAAACTAGATAACCTAAATGTTACGATCGTTCCTTTTTCTACGACCTTTTTGTCCCGTTTGATATTTAAGCTGATGTACGCATCACTTTTTACCATGCCTTTTTTTTTTTTTTTTTCCTCTATAAACCATCTCTTTGTCTACCGGATGGCCGAGAATGGACCACTAACCAAACGCACAAAACTACCTTTTTTACCAGTTTATTAATCGTCACCGGTTTACGGACATTCTGTCGTTGACTAATCGAACATAGGTATTTGTATTAGATGCGATAGCGGAAATCGGTGGATCCAGTGTATCTGAAAATATCGGCCTACTCGCATACTCGATACCTCGATACTCGATAAAATCCATTTCAAGGCGTCGATTGGTTTTCATGGAAATTCAGCTTGTCCGTAAATTGTTGGAAAAGCGAAACTATTACAAGCAAAGATGCGAGCAAATCCTCCATGATTATCGCCATTAGTAGAAGGAAAAGCGAGCTTAGTCTATGATCGAGAAGAATGTGTGTATGAAACGCCAATTTCGGCTAACAAGATCTCTAAAAACATATACGTATATCGAAGTTTTTGGTTCGACAAGTGCCTTTCTTTTTCCTCTCCACTCTTTCATTCATTTTTTCGTAATATAAATATGCGTGAATATGCGAACAGAATAGAAATTTATAAGAATGTACTTTGTATCGTTGTATCTATATATATATATATATATATATATATATATATATATACACACACACACACACGTATATATATATATATATATATATAGTACGCTTGTATTCTTCGATTGTACATGTATGTGTAAGTACATATGATGTACATGTATATACCTACATCTATAAGGCGTATACGTACCATTGCAAAATTTCATAGAATGTTTCTAATAAAATCATATTTTTCGAAACTGCTAAATATTGTAATTTATAACTATATATTCCATTCCATTCCATTCATTTCATTTTCCAGGCGAAAAGCGAAAATCGAAATACGAAAATCGAAATACGAAAATCGAAAAGCGAACAGCGAAAGTTGTTGGTTATCGCACGTTCGAATAGAAATTAGCAGCTTTCAGTAGTAGTTTTTACTTACCGATTTAGATGTGACACGTAGATGAATTATTTACGATGGATGCTGAATATATATGATAAAATCCAATGAATCACTGAAAACTTTTGAAAGAATGTTGCTTTCTTACTGTAATCGTAACAATAACCATTATTCGCACAATTTTCTAACCACTTTTGAAAAACCGCTAATGTCGACCGCGAATGGCAAGCAACTGATGAACTTCCGAAGGAATTATAAATCCCGGAAGCTGATTGGTTCGCGTGAATTACGCGCCAATATTGATACTACTACTCGAGTTTGTTCTATTTATATAATATGAAACACGAACGATATGTAACATGGCAAATATAATTGAAGATA